>JAECXC010000286.1:0-277500 GCA_018152125.1 Drosophila dunni | reverse complement strand
CTCACTTGTCTCTCCTCGCTTCCTTAAAGCCCAAAGCCCAAAGCTCCGAAGTGTGCTTTAATAACAAGGGACTCCACTTTTTATCACAAATTCTCATTCTTCTAGCTTCCTATAGAAATAAGCTGGAAATTAATCCACATCTTCGAAATAAACTGCTTATTTGACTGAGTTTACAGGGTATTTGCTAGTCTTGTTAAATAGTGTTTTGCTTTCTTTGATTTTCCCTTTAAACCTTTGCTGGACACATACGTTATCTTGGCATTTACACCAGTCTGTCTCTGCTCCACCCCCTCCCACCCCTTCTACCTCTCTCTCTCTGCCCCTCTCTTCTTCGCGCACTGCATTAACCCACATTTTGGTGGATTTACTATGCACTTCCCCCTTTGCCGAATCAGTCTAAATGTTTTTATGTAAACACGAATTCCCCCTTTTACCTGCCTCACCCCTCCCATTACAAGAACCACCCACGCCCCTGCTCGCACAGTGCGCTGTAATTGTGTGCGCCTTTGTTGGCGTTGCAGCTTTTGCACTTTACTTTTGCACTCCCTTTCTGGCGCTTTGTTTTCAGCAGGCAGCGACACCGTCTCCGGAACCAAGGAGAAGCGAGAAGCAACTAGGAACTGGGTACTGAGTACTGGAACCGGGAACTAAGAACCGGGTCTGAATAGCTCGCTGACTTGAAGGGAAGTAGAAGGTTTTTTGCTTAGTTGTCGGCTTGAATAGCGGACAGCCTTAGAGAGTACGAGAGTGTATGCGTGTGTGTGTGTGTGTGTGGGTGTGTGTGTGGGTGTGGGTGAGTGTGTGCTGTTGTTGCCTAATACAATGACTTAAGCTGAAATGTCAATTGGATGTGCTTGAAGCAAGGAGCAAAAGCAGCAAACCAAGGAGACGGCAAAGCCCACGAAAAAGGAAAGAACTGAAAACAAGAAAAAAATGCTTCAAACGCCTCCCGACTTTGGGATACCCGTAACATGTGAATAAAAATGACAAAACTATTAGTGCATTCTATTCCTTTATCCGTCAATATACTTATATACATTTTTTACATATTTATTTATCTTTAGTGCATATTTTCGGCCGATTATACCTATGGCAGCAAGTACCTCCTTGACATATACTACTTATTTTAAGTTTTCTTTACCAAAGCATACTTGGATTTTCTAGTCTCAGAGATGCATTTTCAATACAGATGGATCGACAGACATTGCTATATTGATGCTGACCAAGAATATATGTACATACAGTGGAATCCGGTTATAACGCCTCCGCTTAAAGCGTCCGTCCGGTCATTGCGACGAAAATTCGATGACTTGTTTGGTCCCCATACAAGCTTTATTTCTTTGCTCGTTTCGGTTAAAGCGTCTACCGGGTATAACGACGTGAAATCGTCGTTCCCTTGAGTGTCGTTATAACCGGATTCCACTGTATATGTATATAAATATTATGAAGTTGTCCACTCCTCCTATTCCATGTAACATACATTTCATCACCTTTGGTATACCCTTTTACCTAGCGTATAACAGGTATAATGATGAAAATACACCCCAGGGTAAATGGCAAAATGTAACGGTTCTCAGACCCGAACACGGACACGGACACTGACTAGGTCCTTCGTCCCCGGGCTCACATCGAAGCCCGAGACGGCGCTAAGGGCTATAGGAATTGCAAAAGATACGGCTACACTGCAAAAAGTGCTTATGACAGCAGCAACTCCCTCATCCCTCTCTTCCAAACTCCCCTTTCCTCCTCTTTACCACCGCCCTCCCCACTAGTCCTCCCTGTGTGTGCTTCAATGCGAAATCCTTTCTCTGGCTAATAGAATTCAAACGCATGAAGCCACTGAATAGGTTCGTTCTCGAAGCAGTTCCCGTTAGCACTCCGGTTCCTATTCTGTGTGCTACCCATCTACTCAGCTCTCCTGCACTCGTTCCCGGCCTATGATTGGGTTCTGGCGAAAGCAGAAAAGTGAAAGTACGTGACATTACGTTGCATTGTGAGGAACGAGCACGAGGGTTGTCTCATACATTTGCGTAAACGTGCTAAAATATTCATGAATTCCAAAGAACTTTTGAGTTGCATCTCAAACAAAGTCTCATATGTTATTTGTGGGACATTCCACCATTTTAGTTTGTGGAACGATGTGGCATTGGAACAACATACACATTTATCCGCATGGAATACATTTTGATTTTTCTTGGAACGAAATGGAAATGAAAAAACCTACAAAATTATTGAAATATTGTGGAACGCTGTGACATTGGAGCAACTCACACATTTCTCCGAAGGGAACACATTTCGATTTTTGTTGTATTTATCCAATTACATTTGTTTTAAGTCCTTTATCATTATTAGGAACGAACTGGAATTGAAATAACCTACAAAATTACATTTGTTTATAACTATTTACATGGAATGTGTCATCTGTGAAAAGTTTAGCGCGTTGGAGGACTGAAAATGATGAAATTCTGTGGAACGATGCGGAATTGGAACATCTTAAACATTTATCCTCATGGATATTTAACCAATTACTTTTGTTTTACGTCCATTTATCACTATTAGGAACGAAATGGAAATGAAATAACCTACATTATTGGTATCTGCATGGCACAGTGGTCAAATCTGAAAATTGATAAAGGTAAAATCAGATTTTTTAGTTTCTTTTTTCGCTATTTTAAAGCTTGAAACGAAATGGAATTGAATAATATACAATTGCTGTCATAATGCAATACGGACAATTCCTCAAACTGACCTATACGAGGCAACGCACTTAAAATTTTGGACTCTACCCCGGCCATTTTGCCAAGTAACTGACGACTTTGACGTGCCCAACGCACCAGTCGCTTGGATGGACCCCAACAGAACCTGGACTTGGAGCAGAAGCTGGTACTACTTTTATTTGTGAAACTGTTGGACAGACAAGGGAGGGTTGGAGGAAGGAGGAGAGGGATGTCTATGTCAGGAACGGTGTAGTTTGTTTCGTAAGTTTAGCAAAAACCATTAACGACGCACCGTGGCTACTTTTTTATTCTTCCTTTTTTTTGGTTTTGTGGGCTCAGTCAGTGGAGTTTTTGCCTCGTTCAAATTGAAAAGAAAAAGACGAAGAAAAAATGTGAAAAGCTGTAAACTTTTAAAAGTTTGAATCTTTGTTGCTGCTGCTGCTGTAGCTGGACCCGCCCCGTTCAAAAGTTGGCCACTTTGGAGCTGAAGGCTGCCGCTCATTTGGTCAGATTCGTAAGGGACGTCAATAAGGATGCAAGGAAGGGGCAGGAACAGGGCAGAGAGCGGGGCAGGTGGCACTGGGATGGGGCAGGTACTTTGCTTGGCTTTTCTTGGCCACTTCTTGACGTGACACGGCCCAGCCAAGGAAATTCATTTTGTCGCTTCGTCTAATGGCTGCGTAAATGACAAAGTGAATTTTCAGTGGATGCCAGCAGAAAATTCGTATTTCTTTCCTTTCCTTCTCTTTTTTAAGCTTCGAGCCGGGTCGGAGAGGTCATTAATAGCATTATATACCCAAGGTCTAAGAAATACAACATTAAATTTAAGCAACAAAATAAGTGGCCTTATTAGAGTCTGCTAACACACATTAACCAAATGGAATTAAATGAATGGAAAGCTGATAACGATGAGTTCCTTCTTACTCCACCCCTCTACCTTCCCTCATTTGCCTTTGGTTAATTTCATAATTTTCTATACCCTGTAATGCATGGAATTCAAAGCGGTTTGAGTTTTAAATTAGCATGAAATTTGTATGAAACTTATTCAATATAATTTAAATTTAAAGTTCTCTCTGCTCTCTGGGAATTGTATGATTCCAAGAGAGAAGTCCCGTATTAAGATCTGATAAATATTAATCGGAATTCCTAGTCCTTTCAAATGCCTTTCTTAGAAATGCGAGTAAACAAATTCATCTACGAGTACTTACATGTACCGTGAGCACTTTCAAGCGCCTCTAAATTTTTAATCAGTCCTCTTGGCTGCAGCTTTCCTATCTCCAAGAAGGTGCATTTAAGGGGGCGTGTAGGGGGTAAGGGCGGTAGGGGCGGGCAACTGTCACAGTCGTTTCATTTGTTGACTTTTGCCAACTGCAATTTTATTGTCATTCACAATTGTTTATGACTGCATTAATAGGCTGTGCCCAGTGACAGCTGTGGGAACTTTGACAAAGTGGGTTACGCACGCTAAAAAAGGGGCGTGACCGGGCCAAAACCCAACCTAAGCTAACCTAACGTAACCTAAGCGACGCGACGCAACGAACCGAACCCAACTTCACGTCGTGGGCGTTTTGCAATGCAATTTCCCAGCCTGAGAACTGGTCGGACGTTCATGTTTTGCATTATTCAGAGCCCAGAGTTGTACTCGTATTATTAAAGAGGCGTTACCTGGGCCAATTCTACATCCATGTGTTAACCCGTTTCCCTTTTCCTTCTCTTCCCTCTTTCCTCTTTCCTCTTTCCCAACTATCGATTGTGGTTCATGCAATTGCACCAATCGGATTGGTAAAGTAACGAATTGTACAAGCCATGTTATAACTGTTTGCGAAATTATTTAATTTACAAAAAGATTCAAAACTTAATAACTCAATAAATAAACAAGTAAGAAAGGCTACAGTCGAGTGTCCCGACTGTTAAAGACCCCGTACTCATTGCACTGCGTATTTTTAATTATGCAATTTTCGACCGGTTTGCCCTATGGGATCTATAGGCTAAAGTTGACCGATCGGGACCAGACTAGTTGAAGATAAAAACCGTACCAACCAACAATTATGTGTGAAGCCAACTCCCGATAGCTGTAATACTTTTGTTTTCCTTTTATTGTACTATGAAATTATTTTTTTTGTAATTGGCGGGTCCAGTAGGGGGCGTGGCCACAACTTGAAATAAACTTAATCTGCCTAAAGCACGGACGGACTTTCATTACAAATTGTATGCCTCCAGCTCTTGTAGTTTAGAAAATGCAGGCCAGATGGACGGACTATATCGACTCAGCTGTGGATTCTACTAAGGAATATATTATATATACTTAACACTTAATATATTTTATTCTTTTTATTTACTGTTAGTCTATGAGCAGTCGACACAAAAAGAAAAATAAATGAACTTTAACATGATTTAAAATCATAAAATCAAAAGATAAAAAAAACAATTTTTTTTAAGTTTTTAACAATTTAACTATTCATATTAAATGGGCACTAACATTAAAATTTAAATTAATATTAATTTAAATTGGGTCGGAAAAGACTCCTTCTGCCTGTTACGCACATTTCGCATCCGTCAATCCTAATAGACCCCTCTACTCTTTTGAGAACAGAGTCAAAAGTAATTAATATTACGGGTATTGCCAAGAAACCATTTACATGTTTGTTCTTTAAATAGTTTATATAAAATATAATGTGCTTAAAATAGATTAAACTATGTAAATTTGGAATATAAGTTAAACTAGCTTTGAAGACTGATTAGAAATATATATGACATGTTAAAGTTACAAAGAGTAAAAGAAATTAATTTCCACACAAAGGAAATTTAATAGCTCAATTGTGGTTAGAAAGTATGAAATGGGTTAAAGTGGACAATTGGACTTAGAATAGGTATAATTAACATTTAACAAGAGTGAAAAACTATAACTATTTTCAAGTTAAGCTTAACTACTTTATGAACATATTCCATAGAAAGTTTTATTAAAAATCGCTTTAATGGAGCTTTTTGGGAAGGTTAAAACTGGAAGTATGTAATACATTTTATATAATCTATTTAAATGTGGGCCACGTCAGGGGGTGCTTGGGCAAGGGAGAGTGGGGATTGGGGAGTGAGGAGGTGGGGGTGGGGGTAGCGGTTGTGTGGCCAAATATTAAAATAAATTTGTAATTCAAAAGAGCGTGCAATAAATTTCGACACCAAGCCCAAAGTGGAAGAAGATGAAGGAAAAGGAAAATATAAATAAGTTGACTCTATGCGGTTAGGGGTAGGGGGTGGGGTAGGGTAGGGGAGGGGTGAGGCGTAAGGAGCAGGGACTTTGCTGATTTGTGCTTGTCGTTGGCAAAGTACTTGAAGAATTACACACAATGCATGCATTATTCATGCTTACTTCAGAATTTGCGTTACAAAGTAAAAAATGTTGTAAGGACACTTCTGCCTAGCAGCCACAGCACATATGTGTGTGTGTGGGTGTGTGGGTAAGTGGGTGTGTGTGTTGGTGACAGCGAAAAACGGGAATAAGCAAGTGTGAATAAAAGCTAAATCTAAAGCAAAGGCAAAAAGTAGAGAATAGTCAAGCGAACCGCTGATAGATTAGAGTTTTTGGCCTGGTCTACCACTCTACCCCTTCACACCCTTCACTCCCTCAACCCCTCTCCCCCGTCCCATCCGATGCCTCTGGCATGCAAATTGGCGCACAACAAATGTACATAATCATGTCAAATGTCAGTTTGAGACGGTCACAACCTGGCCCCAGTCCAGCAGAGGAAGCGGAGGAGAAAGCAGAAGATGAAGAAGAGTAAGTGCCACAGCGACTGAAGCAGGCATTTTCAATTGCCAGGAAGTAAGGAGGAGGTGGGTTCGGCTGAGGTTAGGTACAGTGGGAGCTGATGAGCGGGCTGTGCTGGGGTGCAGGGCACCTTGGAAATGTGGTTAAATTGATGAGACCATCAAATATTGACAATTGCATATCTAATTCGGCCTGAAGGCATAACAAGTACCTTCTGCTCTTGGCATAAATCAACAGTCGAGCTATCAAGGACTTTGTCTTACAATTTCAACTGCCAAGAACTCCCGAGGGATGTGACCAGCTCAGACATTTCCACTTGTCGGTACTACTCCTCTGGGCCGAGTATGCGAAGGACTTTCCACTCTCTTCCCCCTTCATTCAACATTTCAATGTGTTTTCGATAGTTGATTAGAAAAAATCACAAGATTAATCGATAGTTTTGGGTACTGTTCGAAGAAAGAAGTCCTTAGTCGTATAAAGGCAATTGGAATTTCAACTATTTGTAGGTTAGGTTTAGGTTAGGTTTAGGTTAGGTTTAGGTTAGGTTTAGGTTAGGTTTAGGTTAGGTTTAGGTTAGGTTTAGGTTAGGTTTAGGTTAGGTTTAGGTTAGGTTTAGGTTAGGTTTAGGTTAGTTTTAGGTTAGGTTAGGCTTAGGTTAGGTTTAGGTTTAGGTTAGGTTTAGGTTAGGTTTAGGTTTAGGTTAGGTATAGGTTAGGTTTAGATTAGGTTTAGATTAGGTTTAGGTTAGGTTTAGGTTAGGTTTAGGTTAGGTTAAGGATAGGTTTAGGTTAGGTTTAGGTTAGGTTAGGTTTAGGTTAGGTTTAGGTTAGGTTTAGGTTAGGTTTAGGTTAGGTTAGGTTTAGGTTAGGTTTAGGTTTAGGTTTAGGTTTAGGTTTAGGTTTAGGTTTAGGTTTAGGTTTAGGTTTAGGTGAGGTTTAGGTTAGGTTTAGGTTAGGTTTAGGTTAGGTTAAGGTTAGGTTTAGGTTAGGTTAGGTTTAGGTTAGGTTTAGGTTAGGTTAAGGTTAGGTTTAGGTTAGGTTAAGGTTAGGTTTAGGTTAGGTTTAGGTTAGGTTAGGTTTAGGTTAGGTTTAGGTTAGGTTAGGTTAGGTTAGGTTTAGGTTAGGTTTAGGTTAGGTTAGGTTTAGGTTAGGTTTAGGTTTAGGTTTAGGTTTAGGTTTAGGTTTAGGTTTAGGTTTAGGTTTAGGTTTAGGTTTAGGTTTAGGTTAGGTTTAGGTTAGGTTTAGGTTAGGTTTAGGTTAGGTTAGGTTTAGGTTAGGTTTAGGTTTAGGTTTAGGTTTAGGTTTAGGTTTAGGTTTAGGTTTAGGTTTAGGTTTAGGTTAGGTTTAGGTTAGGTTTAGGTTAGGTTTAGGTTAGGTTTAGGTTAGGTTAGGTTTAGGTTAGGTTTAGGTTAGGTTTAGGTTAGGTTTAGGTTAGGTTAGGTTTAGGTTAGGTTTAGGTTAGGTTTAGGTTAGGTTTAGGTTAGGTTAGGTTTAGGTAAGGTTTAGGTTAGGTTTAGGTTAGGTTTAGGTTAGGTTAGGTTTAGGTTAGGTTTAGGTTAGGTTTAGGTTAGGTTAAGGTTAGGTTTAGGTTAGGTTTAGGTTCCTGAGAACGCCTTAATCATCGCGCTCAATTGATTTTATATCAGAGCTGCACAGTGGCTATCTTAGGTTCATTTCTGCCTAAATTTAGTACACCATGAATAGTTGGTACATTGGTACACTTTTGGGGTACATTTCAACTTAAGCTGGTACAATTTGAGTGACTAATTCATTAATGAATTAATTAATTTATGACACTAATTAAAAGTACTTTTTTATAAGCACTAAATAATTTTAGGTTGATACACCTTTTGTCAAACTAATTACAGAATTGGCTATAAAAGCCAACAGTGAAGGGCCAACAGTCTTAGCTTATCAGTAATCAAAGCTGATTAACTTCTTTTAACTATTTATACAATAGTCGAGCACACCCGACTTTAAGTTGACCCTCTATAAGGGTAACTTTAAGCTAAAGGAAATCCGACGAAATTGAAGCGAATTCCCAACTCTTATCAAACCACACACGCTCCCATCATCAACAGAGAAGGAAGGTTGAGGTCCACGTTCTCAGAAGCGAAGGAAGAAAAGAAGTGAGTGGAGGGGGAGATGGGGGAGCAGTAGGAAAAAACTTACTACATCATAAACTAGAAACATGTGGGGAAATGCTTGGGTTTTAGTGGAAGTCGATGGGTTGGATGTGAGCTCGGTGGAAATTATGTTGATAACCTCACATGATCCTGACATTAGACCTGCTCCAGCTTCAACTCTCCTGCCCCTCCTCCTCTGCCACTACTCCCGCTGTGGTTTGGGAGATGGAAATGTGCACGTACTGACTTAAGTATATTTAAGCATATGGAGAGAATCAAGTGAAAATCAATAAAAATCAAACACGTCTACACAAATCACATGAAAATCGATGTGGGACTCGGAATGTTGAAAGGGAGCAGGAGGATGAGGGTTAGTGGCGGTGCTAAGCGAGGCGGGGCGGGGCTATGGCAATGATTCCGATGTAACCGAAACTTAAAGGATTGTGAATTGGACTCCAACCGCCCCCCCTCGATCTACTCATCTGCTTGTTGTTGTTTTATTGGTAAAACGTGCAACGCATTATAAAGAATCCAATAAGAGACTTGTCGGCTAAGAAACAAGGCAACAACTGGATGCCCTTCCTAAGGAAAGAAGGCTAGAACCGAGGCTGAACTTGAAGACTAAAGCTTCATCTGAAGTGGGTAACTTTAAGTACACCTCCAAACTGCTTTCTTTTGAGGGAACTTTAAATAAATGAAGGTTTCAACCTACTGAACCAACCTACTGAGCCTAGACTTAGCCGATTAATGAGCTAGTCTGCAATACCCGCTGCCAGGGTATCTGCAAGTACTACCCTGTTTGGGCACTTCACAGCGGAGCATTAAGTGGTCCATTCCCTGGGCTCGTTCAATCGTATCCTTCGCTAGCTTCTCAGCTCTATTCTCTCAATTCCGCATTTCTTTTTATTACACTCGGGTAGCACCTCCATCTTTTCAGAGGTGCCATCTCCCTCTCTTCGTAGTTTCCAATTTTGATTTTTCTTTTTGTGCTGTTGTTGGCAAAGGAAAAGGATTGAGCCGATAGCTTAAGTGCCTTGGCCAAACAAACGCAGCTTTTAGCGGAATTTACTTCCATGTGGGATGCTCCTTTGATGTTCGCCCTCCTCCCTCCCCCCTCTACGCCCCTTGGAGTGCATTTGAGTGTATTACAAACGTCGGAACGAAACGTGTTTAAAATTTTATCAAAACTTTTCCTTTCATAAGTTAAACACAAAGGCATTCAAAGTTTACAATAAATAAACCCTCGACTCACTCGTAAGCTCCACTTAGAACTTGTTTTTTCAGTTCAGGGGAACAAACTACTCAATCTTAAATATCTAATAAATTTCTGAACGATTTCTGGTTACTGTAAAACTTGAATATATCCTATAATTTGGTTTATGCATCTCTAGAGGTGTGAATCGGAGACTAGTTGGTAGGTCTATCCTACGAAGGCTCTTAGAAAATCGTTAAGGTCTGTCATTATTAGCGTTTGTCTAGGGTTTGGGATACTTTAAGTCTTAATAAAAGGGCCCACTAAGTTCATTACTGATTTTATTTATTTTAATAATTATTTATTTTTAATAATCTTTAATATAATTTAATATTTTTTCCAAGTCTTAATTTTACAGTTCTCATCATCTTTGATATGAGGGGTGTTTTAGATTTATCAGAGCGAAATTTCTTACTAGTTTTACAGGGTATTCAGTACAGGGTATTTAAGAATTTTGTATGATTCAATAAGAAACAAATTAATGCGTATCTCCTAGCATGAATTCATTTGGTCTAATTATTCTTATAAGATTACAATTTTGTTTGAATTTTTTTACATGTTTACTACAGGGTATCTTCTTGTCGTGTGCTTATTCGAACTGTCAGTTATATTTGAAAGGAGCATTCATTACTTCCTAGTTACTTGCATTGTGACATTTTGAAGTATTTTTGAATAATTATCGTTGTTTAAAAGTGTTTTTCATTACAGGGTATCTGTTAGTCTTCAAATCTGCTTAACTTATTTCCTAATATTCTGAAATATTTCCTTATTTACTTGTGGACACACTCCCTAGCTGTCTGCAAAGTATATGCAAGTCGGGTACTCCCCCAACTGTTGCATTTTAATGAATTTCCAATTAGATTTTCAGTACTTTCCAGTTGATTTTCCTTTTCGCATTTCATTTGGTGCATCGCTATTAGTTGATCACTGTTTTCTGCAGCCTTTGGAGCTGGGGGTGGGGGTGTGGGGGAGTGGGCGTGTCAGGAAGAGAACAAGGAAAAAAGTAGATTAAAATGGTGCTCGGCTCAGGAGCTGTCACTGTTTTAACGATTCATCTTAATACACACAAATAAAAAATGGCGCCAAATGCCGTTGGCCAGTCATTGTGATGTCCCCAGTCCCCAGTCCCCAGTCCCCACCCCCTCCCCTTCCCCCTATGGGAGCGACTATTTGTCAGTGTTGCCAAGACGCTGAGCTGCGGGCGGCATCAGGATCAGGCAACGGTTCTCCATGTGCCACAAACAACAAAAGTTCCTGCCACAAAAACTTGTCGCTTGTTTTGCTGCTTTTTTCTTCCTCTTCCTCTTCTTCTTCTTATTTTTTGTCTGCTGTTAGAAGGGGGTGGGAGTGGCTGGACGAGCGAGGGCGTGGGCGGGGGCGGGGGCTTTACACATGTCAGTTAATGCTGAAAAAATGTTTACACAACACAATTGCCACGTCAGTGGAAGGAAGGAAGGGAGCAAGGGTGGGGCAGGGGAGGGGGAAGTGCACAGCGTGTGGCAACTAGACACAGATGCCAAAAGTTTGCACAGCTCCACGGCCCCCTCTCCTCCCACAACGCCTTGAAGCACTGCAGCAAATGTCGAACAGGATAAAAGTCAGCAGAATGCAATTAATCAAATACATGATTTATACATCAAATTTAGCCTAGAAAACTAAAAAAAAGAATCAAGACAAGTTAGCACCGTTATTTTAGAACCACAATCAGGAAACACTACTACTAACTTATAGTTAATTTATATTTTATTATTAGTTATTTAGTTATTAGTCATTTGCTGATTCAGTTTTTAATGCCTATTGAAAACTTTAAAACTCCACTTGGCTTAATTCTAGTTGGGAAAAATTGTAAATGAGTGAACTGCTGTATTCACTCTTTGAGCATGTTTTGGTTCAGTTGCTCTTGAGTCAAAACAAACGATCAAGGGTACTCTTGAATTTAAGAGCAATTTGTTTTTGCTCAAAGAGTTTAGGAGAGCCAAAGAGAAGCAGAGCATGCGCTCGTTGAGCGTAATATAACAACAGCTGATGTAGCGGCACAGAAACATATGTTTGCCACACCAAACGTGTGCAGCGTTCAAAGTCACTCAAGTCGTTAGGTATCGCAGCGGCAGCAGAGAGCCATGAGCACTCTCTCTCTATCTCTCTCGTGCACACCCTCTTTGTCGCTCTGGCTCTGCTAGCGTCGGCGCTGGCGCATTTACTAGCAGCGACAATTCACGGCCAAGGGGAAAAGTCACTCACTAGTTAATGGGCAGCGACGCCGGCAGCGCTGCTCTGTCGGAAAATTGCTATAAAAGCAGGCGAATACACTGCCGGCCGGATAGTAGCTTTGGAAAACTGCTCCGCCACAGAAGTTGCCGCCCTAGCTCCTCTCAGCCGTCAGCCGTCAGCCGCCCAGCGTCAGCCGTTGTTGTGTCGTCCATCCTCCATCTTCGTTTTTTATAGTCGTCGTAGTCGTTATCGTTTTTGTTGTTGCGAGCTTTTTTCAGCTGGCAACAAACAAAACTCGCTCACCCACACAAGCATAGCCCACACAGACGCAGAGAGGCACAGCTGCAAACACAGCTGTAAGCATTTGAACGAAGAGTTGACTTGAATTGAGTTGATTTCAGTTGAGTGGGGTTGAGTTGAGTTTCGCTGCGCTGCGTTGAGTTCAGTTCAGTTGAATTGAGCGACTCAGCGACTCAGTGGAAGAACGAAGGCCTATCGACATTTCTGGCTGTGCTTGTCCGCTCAGTCAAGCAGCGGCCGCCGCACGCAACACAGCAGCTCCACTCGATACGCACGGAGACGGAACGACGCTAGCAGAAGCAGCAGCATTAGCCATTATATATATAAAACACATATACATAGACCACACGTACAGAAATACCAATACACATGTAGAACTTTAATTAATTCGCAACAAACAACAACTCAACATTCAAGTGCTGTGCGTAATTTTAAAGAGCAAAGGAAAACTAAAGAGAGACAGGGTGAGAGAGCGAGCGAGCGAGCGAGCGAACAAAAGACGGGCGGCAGTTTCGGCTTTTTTTTAGAATGTATTAAAAATTTAAATGTTTAACTAGAATAACAAATTTAGTTGTTGATACTTTTTGCAATTATTTGTTAAACGAGAAATCAAGAAGGAAGCAGAAGCAGCAGATAGAGTAGGCAGAGAAACAGAGGAAACAGGCAGTAGCTTCAGTCAGAAAATTGTGTGCCGTAAAAAACGTGAATTAATCAAATGAACGCAAAGTAATAACAAAAAATAAATAAATATATAAAATTAAAATAAATGAGCAACGCAACACATTCAACACAGACATGAACACGTAAAAATCAAATCAAATTCTTGTGATTAAAGTGCATTTCTAATACATATAAACATAGTTATACACACCAACACACACACACTTAACTATCCATAAAACGCAACGAAAATCAACCGAAAAGTAAAGAAATCCAAGCAAAAATTTTAAAAAGCTTCGCAACACAAATTCCAATTGGAGACCAACAAGACGCAACGAGTGAGATAATTCCAGTTCGAATACTGCGCTGTCCGTCCCCGCTATGAAGATGGAAGTGCTCTCAGTACAAAATCACATTCAGGGACAATTCGGTGTAATTGGTACAACAAAAGTAAAAGGTAAGTTTCAAATAAAATTCCACTTTAGTTTACAGTTTTTTATGTGCCGTGCTTAGTGACAAGTTGTTTAAAGTTTTCCGGGTGGACCGAAAAATGTTATTCCTTGAAGTGGTACCGAAAAATGTGTTCAGTTTTAGGAATTTATGTTTTTAAGGAGAAGTCTAGTTTCCTTTGATTTGAAGTCAGTTATTTTCTTATAAAAAATGCCAAATTAAATTTGTTTAATTTTTCTATATGAGTATGGAAATTCTTAGATGGGTTTAAAATTCCGTGAACTGAAAATCATTTCCAAAAAGAAAACTCTTTTGAAATCATAAGGAAAATTGGCTTTATGTGTATGAAAAATCACTTTAATATTCACATTTAAATAAACATAACAGTAAACTTTTGACAAATTAAGAAACTTCACTTCATAATTATTAATTTTTTTTTAATAAATTTTAGTTTATTGTAAAACTACTAAAAATGAAATAGATTTCAAGTTAAAGTCCAAGATCGAGACATTTACTCAAGAACCGATTAAATCCACTTCAAACCCGTTTATCCTAGAATTTATTATGCTCCACAACTGACTCCATTATAAATTTATAGTTTTATTAATTTTATCTCTAATTTGCTATTTTTAACCAAGAAAATCGAATGAAATTCCGCCTTATCAGCGCTTGTGACGCAAAAGCTTCGAGACTCGACTCCCTGTCAAAATACTCATTCATTAAAAATTACGAGTGTCTTCTTTAATTTTTTATTGAAAGACATTTCGAAACATTTGCAGTACATATTTTGAATGTGCCTTGGAAATGTTGTTATTTTTTTATCGCCCCTTTTTGATTCAATTAATTTTATGGCGAATGGAACATTTTATTTGATGTTTTCAGAAGAGAAAATTGGAGACCTCTTGAGTGACTTTAAGCAGATTCCAATTAATCGATTAGTTTAGATTGTAACTTAATGCGGGGAATTCAAGAAGTGATTATCGAATAAAACATAGCAAAAGTTTAAGTCCAACTGAAACACGATATAAACGAGCTTGGGTTCTTGGGGTTGTACAGGATTTGGTTTTTTTTTTTTAACTTTCCTTTTTTGTCCTTCTTGTTTTTTGGGCGGATAGAAGCACTCCAAATCTGGTTGATGCATTTGTTGCCTCCCTTGAAAGCATATCCTGTTTTTGTTGTTGTGTCTGACTGTTGGATTATGCAACATCCTGTTAATCCCTGTCACTTTAAACTTGGCCAAGGCAAATTAGACACGTACACGTAAACCAGGGACGGCGATTCAGGGATTGTAAACCGACCGAAAATGACAAACAACCCAAAAGCGCATACAGTGTGAGTTTGGGTGGGGGCGCAGGAGTAGCAGGCGAAAAGGCAGAAGAAGAAGAAGCTTTATGCTGACTATGGCGACGACGACATGCAACAACATGTCGCCTCACAGACACATAGACTTGCACATGCACATGCATGCAAAAACATGCTCATATGCACACCTTGCCAACCGGCTATTTCCCTCGTACTCTCCCTCTCTCTCCTTCGGTCCGTCTCGTTCACTCGTCTATTCCAGTAATGTGTGTATTTGCAGTCAATTTAATTTCATGACTGACTGAGCGCATGCAATTTTATTTTCGAAGGACACACACACACACACATGCAGACACATGCATGCAAATTAGTGTGCGAGTGTATGAGTGTGTGGCTAGTCATGCATATTCATATGCTATTCAAAGTCGGAAATCTAGAACCCGAATAATGTTGTTTAATAAATTACTTAATTTGCTTAGTCTGCAATCTTATTTAATTATGTTTAGTTTAGCCACAGTGGCTCAAAGATTATTTCGAACGGTGAACAGTGAAAGCGTGTCGAAAAATGCTAATTTACTGTGAACGGTAATCCTCGAACACATACATACATACGTACTTATTTAAGAACATACACACACACACACACACACATATTTGCTGTCTTTCTTTGGCTTCGTATTAACCGTTAGTCTTGTCATATTCGATTATTCATCGATAAATAAAGCATTTTCAAATACTAAGAATACGGCCACACTGGTCAATGATCACAGATCTCAGTTTGTGTTAAAAGCGCGTGTTGTGCACACAAGTTTATACCTAATTAGTTCTGTGCAGAATATGTGTGTTGATTTAAAAGCGGCGGAGCTTTCAATGAAGATTCAACGTGTGGTTAGAGTAATCTTTACAAGGTATCACATCCATCATGTTCAATCAAGCATAAGTTTGTTCTGTGTGCTGTGCACTCTGAACCTGTTTCGAAAATTTACACTCAAGGCCACGCACACACCTACTAGCAAACGCCAACACACACACACACACAGGCACGCATAATGCAGTCTAAGCAACGATTCCATCCCTCGTTCTCACCCACAGTCCACATGCACCGGCAACTGCTATTTGAAAGATGAATTTACAACAAAGTGTGCAAACAAAGCTTTGACATAGGCTGCAGTTATGTATGGCTGCATTCTGTATACATGTATTTACTTGTGAGTGAGCAACGCAACAACAGCTACTTGTCTGTATGTGTGTAAGAACATATCCGTGTATACGTGATGCTGTTGCTAGGCTGTTTTTGTTATTGCCGAATGTATGGAATAAAACAGACAGCCACAAATGTCGCGTGATGTGACTGCTTGTGGACCGAAGAATGAAGAAGTGCGGGAGGGTGGTCCCTCTGTGGCTCTCTAACAGAATCAAAATTGCATTCGTATGTGTGAGCATGTGTAATTAAATGTGTATGCGCTCGTTTGTCTATTTCCATTTCGCTTTCGTTTTTGCCTTCACACAAAACCCTTTTCATGCGGCACTTGACTAAACTCAATACCCACCACACATGTAGGCAACAACAACACACAAACGCACGAAACGTAGCACACTGCGAGAGAACGAGAAAGAGAGTTGCAAACATGTGCCGTTAATTTCTTAATTACGCGGGTGTGCACAGCCCCTAAAGAGAGAGAGAGAAAGAGAGGGCGTAAAATATCCATTCAGCCAGTGTAATGGAATGGGCTGGTTGCTGTGTGAACAAAGAAGAAGAGCAGTTCTCTGGAAGGAGAAGGGGCTTCAAGAGTTTTAGCGCTAATTACATGACATCGTCGAGTCAAGCCAAGTAGTTAATTTGTGCATGGTACAACAGTAAGAAATTTAACTGCTTTTTTATTTACATACTACATACACCTTAAACAAACTCTGTTTCAACATACATATACATATAAATATGTATGCATGCACATTTGTGCCTACACATATCCGTGGTTTACATACTCACATGTACTTGCATGTGTTTTGTGCATGTAAACATACATTGACAGTGGTTCAAAATCAATTTTTTGATAAAAATGTTGATTTGAATACCTCTGACAATTTATTTATGCATGTAAAATACATATGCAATTAAGAACTGAATTAAGGCTAAAGAAGCAAAAAAAGAATATCCTTTAACTAAACACACTGTAACGAGTTTGAAGTTTGTACTGCATTTTCTGCATACTTGGCCCACTGTGTGGCTGCTGTGCTGAGTTCAGCCTCGTCTGAGCTTTTGTATTTGTATACTTAAGTATTAAAATAACAGCAAAAGAAATTAAAACTGTGCAGCCAAAGGCAGAAGAAAAAGAAGACACATAAAACAAGAGATGGACTGTTGAGAGGGGTAGGGGGAGCGGCAGCAATGGCAAACTGCACGGCCAGGCAAGCGTTAAAGAAACTGCTGACTAACAGACGAATGAACGAAAGAGCCAACAAAACGGATGGAACGGACGCGCAATCGTCAGCTGGAAACGTTGAGGCCTCTGCCCCATGAAGCGAAAAGCAGAGGGTAGAGCAGAGCGGTCTGGTTGGGAAGAGGGGGACGCAACACATTACCTAATGGCTGGTTGACTGCTTCAAAGAGGGGCAAGTGGAGAGCACGAGGCGAGCATTGCGGCTGTTTAAGCGAACGGCTGATATTCCAGCTGTTGTTGCCAGGTGATTTTATTGTGCCCCGCGCCCCGCGCCCTGGAAGCCACTGAGTGTGTTGGCAAGCCTGCGCACTGTGTATAGACAGTGAGTGCAAATTGGAGCTTGCGCAAGCTCCACAATTGCTTCTCTTGTTCTCTCTCGCACTCGCTCTCTGTCTGCAAATGAGACAAAGAGGAAGAGTGAAAGTTTTTTTTTATTTTTTTGCCGGTGGCAACCAGACATCAGCTGTTTTTTTCTTTTCTCTGTGGTTTTGTGGTTAAATTTTATCTGCCGGTCAACTAAACTTTTGCACTTTTGCTCCTCTTCCAAAATTTCAGACTGGACGAGTCCGCTGACTGCACCAGCACCAGTAACGGCAACGGGCGTCGCAGTGTCTGCACTACCAGCTGCAGAGGTGAACGCGGCTGACGTGGATACTGTGGATGTGGACGTGGACGTGGATGTTGTGGATGGTCATCCAGCATCGGTGCTGCACATGCGTCAGCATCAACATCAGGCGCTCAATCAGACGCGCCCTCGCCTCTCCTCGTCGTCCTCATCCTTATCGGCGGGCACCAAGCCTCCCGCCTCCCCAATGGCCGCCAGCTTCGATATGCCCAACGGCGGCAACGCTGCCGCTACAGCGGCTTACATGTCCAATGTACTGCAGGCAGCACCACAGCCCACGCTGCCCGCCTCCCCGATGCAGTCGACAGCGGCCTCACGTTTTGGGGCCATTGACAATCTGGACGATGTGAATCCTGGCGCCGTACAAGAGCTTTCGCAGCGGCTGGAGACAAAGCTTCGCGACGCCAAGAGTCGACATCTCTCTTGCACCGAAGTGACGCTGCCCAACGATCTCACTCAGCGCATTGCTGCCGAAATCATTCGCATGTCCGAGCGTGAACCATGCGGAGAGCGCGCTTGCACCATCTTCATTGAGTTTGAGAGCGAGCCGAACAACATTAGGTGAGTGCACGAGAAACGATCTGCAGCTGTGCTCTCTCGCACTCGCTCTCTCTTTCTACCGTTTGAAAGCTTTTGCTGTCAGCCATTAACATACAACTCACTCTCTATTCGCAGACGCATTGCTTCGTTCAAGGTTGATCCAGACACAGTATCCATTTTTGAGCTTTATCTGACGCTGAAGCAGGACAAGAGCGGCTGGACCTCGCTACTGCCTCAGTTTCTCAAGTAAGTCCAGTTACAAGTTCATGCACATACACATACAAAGAGTAAATTTGAGCTTTTTTAATAGTTTACATATTTTAATCTCTCTTTGCAGAAATCTAACACGTAGCAATACGATTTTGATCAGCCCCGATTTCACATTGACCAAAAACAAGCTCTACTCCTCCGAGTAGAGGCAGCAGCAACAGCAACAACAACACATGAGGCATGCAGATGAAAGGCGTGGCGTGGGGGCGTGTGAGCGTGAACAAGAGAACGCTGCTTTAACTCATTACATAATCCCTCCGAATAAGTAAATGATGAACAGAGATAAAGATGAAGATAAAGATAGAGAAGAAGAAAAGCAGCGGTAAACAACTTTGGTGAGCTTTCACGTCGGCGTCTGCTAAGAAATCATACTCAAAGAGAAAAGAAAAACAAGAACAAGAAACAAACAAACCATAAAGAGGCAAACTTTGGACCACAACTCAACTACTCCAGAAACAACAACAACAATTATGTATTTTGAGACCTAACGAAAGAAAGGAAAACAAAAACAACTAAAAAACAAATCATCTGCAGTTGCAGGCAACTCAAAACTCTTATTGGACTGACTTTTTGGCTTATAAAAAAAGGAACTTTTTGAAAAAAACAAAACTAAGAAATACAAAAATATTGAAAATATTAAAAACACAAGAGTTCACCCAGTGAACGGTTGCCGGTTATCCGTTTTTTAAACACACGCAGAGAAGAAATGGAAAAGATAAAGGAGAACCCCAGACAAATGAGGAGAAAAACAAAAGAGTATTAATCGAATAAGCTAATGTATGTGTATATCGGATGAAATACAAGATACAGAAACAGATTCTATATAATGTGGTAGTTGATATATGCACACGGGTATGTAGATGTGAACGTGTACATACATGTGTGCATATATATGAATGTTTTTCTTCAAGATCTTATTAGGCTATAAAAGCTCTTTATATACATATATAGATATATAAATATGAAGAATCAAACACAATAAGCAAAGCAAGAGTAGAGCGAAGTTCAAGAACAAGTTGCAAAGGAAATATATAAAAAAAAGAAATAAAAAAACAAAGTTGATGTGATATTATATAATAATTATAAATATAAAAAACAACAAACACACACACACACACACATACACTTGAAGGATTTGATTGATTTCGTATTACCCCTAATGTCTCAAAGTATAAACCCCCGAGAGGAAAGTTAAGTTAAGGAATACCCTTAATACTACAATAAGTTCTGTTCTCATCTAAATTTCAATTAAGTTATAAATTAATGTATTCTCCTCCTCTTCCCCCTCCCACCATTTCTTTATCATGCAGAGTTCCAAACTCGGCTTACTCTTCAGATATATAATATGAATATATATGCAATGTGTATGTATTTATATATGTATGGAATATTTGTAATCATTGATGTGTTTCTAGCTTAAGATTTTAATATTAAAAACAACAAGAAAAAGAAACAGAGAATTCAATGTGTGTAGCTGTGTATTTAACGGTAGTTTATTAAAAAACAAGAGCAAAAAACAATAACAATTGGCATACATTAATCAATAACGATATAAATATAAAGTATACATATATTTAATGTTTAATACATTGGGGCAGCTAAATGTATTTTAGGGTAAAACAACAAAAATACGAAAAGAACAGAAAACACAAGAAGAATTGGGAAACTGTTTGGAAAATCTATAAAGTCATCTGTGTTAATAAATTTTAAAATAATTTATAGCGTAGATTAACTAAAACCAACAAATTTAAACTAAAATTGAGAATTGAACAAAAGGATTAAAGAACAAAAGTTGTACAATTTTGATAGCGCTGCAAAAAGAACAGAAAACATTTCAAGATATCGAAAGCTACTAGTATTTTCACACACATTTAAATTTAAACTAAATTCTAATTAATAATTTATACACACACAATCAATCAAACAATCCACTTACAAAAACAAAAAAAGATCTCAAAAAGAAAAGCTAAATCTTCGGCTATGACGAAGCTTAAATACCCTATTAAAAACCAACAATAAATTAATCACTCATTTCAACAAATTTCGAATTTGAAGACACTGAAAAAAATCCCACATGTAAATAGGGCAGCAAAAGGACAACAAGAAAGAGAAATAAGCGTATTTGATAAAAGATTAAACAAAAAAGATGTGAACATAAAATCAAGTGAAAAATAGAACCATGAATGTGATCTATTTAATAATAAACAAAAAACAAAAAAAAATATTAGAAAAAAAGAGAAAAGTTTTTGAAAATTTAAGTTCATATAATTTTGATTTCTATTTCTATTTAAACACAACTCTTATATAAATGTAATACCTTTTAATTTGTAGAACTTTTAAATATAGTTTGCAAAAATAAATTGTTTATTTTCTTTGAACGCCACACACTTTAAATGCTTTTAAATACTGTAAAATACTGAATGCAATTATGAGAATTTTTAATGAACGTAGATCCGCAATACGCTTTTAATGTTAAAAAAAAAATACAAAAAATACCAGCTTTTTTGGTTCGTAGTATTTTATTCGAGAGAAGGTCCAACGAATTTGTGACGCGAATTTTCAGTTGATTTTCCAGTGGATGGGTGTAAAATGAATCTTAGACACGTCCAGTGCTCCTCAAAGTATTTGTAAACAATAATGATAAAAACTATTGATAAATTAGTTATTTACAGTGTATGTATATGTGTATGTGCATGTGTATGTGTAGAATTTTTACATAATCCTATGATACGAAGATAAATAGTGGGTGTATGAGTGTGCGTGTGTGTGTGTGTGTGTGTGCGAGTTGAAAGGGAACCAATTAAAAATGAGAAAATTTTGGAAAAACCAATCAATCAATTAGAAGAACGCCTAAAATACCATATATTACAAAATACTAGAAAATTCTATTTAAAATAACAAAAAGATACAATAATAATACTAATATTAATACCATCAAATTTATGTATGTACTATTACAAATATTTAGAGCAGAGCCACATACTCCTCCTTAAGCCCCCCTTCCCCCCAAAAACACACAAACATTTTTGATATCGAAAAACAAAAAATAATTTAACATTTTAAGCGATTATCCCACCATGTGATTTATAAGTGAAAACAATAATTTGAGATTAGTGTGTTTTGTTTTCAGGAACAGCAGCAGAAAATGCAAAATTCATTTTTTTTTTTAAGAAAACACATTTTTTTCTGAATTCTTAAAAATCCAACTTTCATTGCTCTCAAAACAAAATAAAATTAAGTGAGAAGTCTTGAGATATTTAAGTTTGAAATTGTTGTGAGAATGGAGTTGAACATAATTGAGATATTTAGTAGGTATGGAAGGGAATACTCTATGTTAAAAACCACGTAGCTATTCTAAGTAAAAGTTTAACAATTTCCGTAAAAAACAACAATACAAAGCAACTGCAAACAAAAAATATGATATACTACCTATATATATAACTATACATATGTGTATGTATGTATGTAAAAAACAAACAACAAATTTAAACTTTAGTAGCGCTTAACAAATTCTAGCAATTTAACAAATTTTAATTAATCAAAATATGAAATATATACAAATATATATATTAAAGAAAAACAACAACAAAAAAACAAACAAAACAAAACAAATGCAACAAAACTGCAATTTCATTTTTCTCTGTGTAAAAGTTGAGTAAACAAAAAAATACAAATAAAATTTTTTAAATGTGTAACTGTTGTCTTCACTAAAGCTTCTTTTGCAGGGTTTGTGTTTTGGCTAAAGCTTTCAGCTGGGACACACACCAACGTGAGCGGTCAGCTGCGTCAGCCAATTGCAGCCCAGCTTGTGCACCCATTTTTGCATTTCGCTCTCTCTCTCTCTAACAATGCCAGCTGAGGCGGCTTCGAAGCTCGAACCAATCAACAGGCAGACAACAAAGCCATCGGCTTAAAGTTCGGCTCGGTTTTCATAACGACAGCTCAAGCTGTGTTATTCGTTGCTCGTTGCTTGGCGCGAACGGACGTGTTTCAGTGCTGCGCTGTCGGTTTGGTTTTCAAAGTATTAATTTTATCGCATTTGCCTTTGTTTTCGTGCGTTTTCTAACACTACGAGGCATTTAAAATAATGCTAGCTCTATAGTTCTATGATTGGTAGGTAAAATCACACTGCCCATCGCGTTCTTCTGTTTATACCAATACTGTGCTTGTGTGTGTGTGTGATATGTTTATCTGATAAAGCCAACTGCTTCTTGCCCTTCAAATTGTCAACGTTATCGGCGGATATCTAGTCTTTTGTTGCCAACTTCCTAGCAGTTTTCATCTTGCCGCAAACTCGGTAAGGAATTTCCAATTGCCAAGCCTAATGAGTGTGTGTGTGTGTGTGACAGTTTAAGTAATTCATATGAATACCAATAAATGACTAAAAATACTCGCATGCAGATCTTTAATCTACCTCAACTGGAAACTAGGTGCGGTGCTCTGTCTTGGCCAAGTTAGCAGGTAAATAAGCTAATCATTGCCTGGCAATCAGATAATCGCGCAACGAGGACGAAACCTAAGCGCAGATCCAATTAGTCAATTCGACTTAATTGACAATGTCGCCCACTGTAACGTCGGCTCCACCCCCTCCCTCAGTCGTAAATCCTTTTGCTCTTGTTTTTTCCACACGGGGGGTACTACGGGGGAACTTTAAACAAATAAATTCTTCATTCCAATCGTCTAATTCAGCCCAATCGGAAATGGTTACGGTGGTCAATTAGAATTCTAGTTAAGGTACATAAATTCGTACTCAAATAAATCCCCAGAATTCTGAAAATTCTTGCTAAGAATTCGGATTATAAACTAAGAAATGCATTGTACCTCCCTCGTTAGTAAAAACATCCAAGTCACCTCTTTAAAGATATCGCATGGGATTAATCAATGCACTTTATCCCGATTTGTTTCCTATATACCATTATATTTTTCAATCTTCTAAATTATTGAGGTTGAGGTGAGTTTTCCTTTGGGTTTAAAGACCAATAGTCAGAAACTCTTCTAGTTATTCCATAGTTGCGAATTCCTGTCATAATATTTATGTAATCTTCTGTTTTATTTGAATCATATGCAAAGCAATTCCCAAGAATCTGATGAAAAGAGACGACGAACGAACAAAATGCACTTTTGGTGGCCAATTCAGTTGGTAGATTCGGTGCCATGATACGTGTGGTTTCTTCTCTACCTTTTCTTTCTTTTGCGCTCCCCTTTCTTGCACTGTACTCTTCTTCTGGCAATTCTTACAGTTACGAGCTAAGAATTGTCTCCGTTTGACTTTTTCTTAGGCACATTCAATAATTTTCAGTAAACTCGTAGAGAATCAAAAGCTAAGAATTTTTGTCTAAATTTCATGAAATTAGTGGGGCATGTCTTGAATTCAAGATCAAAAATCTATATTTTAAAATAATACTTATGATTAAAACAATAATTTTAATTATCTAAAGTAATTTTTCTATAAAATTGAAATAAGAAAATATTTTCTATTAATCAGATCAAAGCCCACCGTTTATTGGCATTATAGTTGTCCGGTCAAATTTAAAAGTTTTATTAGGTCTAGTGAAATTTCCTCTAATTAATGTCTAAATGGAGCCGTCTTTCGGAGCTCCAGGGAATCTTAAGTTACCGCCTGGCGCCGTAACCGAGCCAAGTCCAGTATTTACCTAGAAAGCGAGTCTGTTAACCTTTTGCGGCTCCAAAACCTTTTCCCTGTCTCTTTTTTGTGCTGACTGGCGTCTGGGAAGCGTTAAGCATTGCCCCGGGATCGATGGATGAATCATTTGTTGCGTTTTTTGGTCAAAAAGTTATTGTAATTTTCCAATTGTCACCTGCATTCCCAACGTATCAATTTGCAATTAAAATTCTGCACTTTTCTTTGTCTTTCGCAGCACGTGCCCTGTAACTGAAGACAGACGCCAGAGAGAGACAGAGAAAAGGGGTAAAGTCGGTGGGGAAGGGGGAAGAACAGAAAGAGAGCATGGAGTACAGCAACAAGAACAGTCATGAGCCTGCGGATATGGACGCCAGCCCCAATAGTGATGGGGTCGAATCCTCGACTCAACCCACACAAATCACCTCCATCGATGGATTCTTCAACCGCAAACGGGGAAGGCCTCCAAAGAATCGCTTTGTTGAGGTCTACAAGAGCGTAAGAAGAGCTTTAAAGCTAAAGAGGAGGGACATTAAAAGTTACTTTCTTTGCTTCTTTTACTTGGGTTCTGATCCAGTGTTGACAATTTTATTTTTTGCCGACATTTCTAGTCTTTTATAAGTGTAGCTCCGAAAATTGTTGAAAAGTGGGAAAAAATTACAAAAAAATAAATGGAGTGGTTTTTGAAAAAAAATAGATTAATAAATTAACAATAAATAGAAGATCTTTCCAATTTTAGAGATTTTTACACTCCAAAGATTAAGAAAAAATGAGAAAATATTATTGTTTTATGCGGAAATTCTGTAGTACTGGGTAATCTTCTTTGGTTTCACGATCTTTCATGGCTTTCTCGGTCAAATGTTAAAATTGTGCGGGTATTTATCCAAGTCAATGTGGTAAAAACTAAATTTAGAAACTTAATTAACTATTCAAAAATAGAGAAACAAGAGGAATACATTAAAAACTCGATTTTTAGCATATTTTCAGAAGGATTCAGCTTTTTAGCTTTTTTTTTTTCATTATTCTAGCATTTTTTCTCCCAAAAATTTGGCATCACTACTGTTATCCTCACGCTGATTGCCTAAAACTTGATCTCGAAAGCTTATTATGAGCTTTTTACTCCCTTAATCTTTAGTCAGCGCTCTCCCTTCCAGCACTATTTCCATTCTGGCCAATTAATGGGCTATAAATAGCTCGTTGTAACTGTTTCTTGGTCTACAGTTCAGTCAAAACTCCTTCCTTCCCCATCTCCCCACCTATAACGACCGACTTTAGTTTATAATATTACCAAAAATAAAAAGAAAAAAAAAACACAGAATACCGCAAATGGCAATGGACAAAATATTTATTCAAATTATTCGATTCATACACACACACGCGCATGCACACATGCACGCACATTCAATTGCGTGTACTTGGCCAACACCTGTACCCCTGACCCCCTCTGCCTGCTAAGCCGCCGTCTTTGCCTGACGCGTGGGCTGGATAATCGTAAACATACACACACAGACAAACACGCACACAGACATACACAAACACATATTTAGTAGACAAACTGTGCTCAAAAATGTAGAAATTATGAAAATGACAGTTAAAAGCACAAAACAAATAATAACCAAGCGAGTGCAAGCGAGAGAGAGAGAGAGAAAAAGGGAATAAGAGAGGTGCGGGTGTGCTCAGCTAGGTTACAGAGGTGTGTGTGCTGGTGGGGGAGGACGGGGACAGTTATCACCATTCGATGCGGCGCAAGTGAAATAAAATGCGGAAACACTCGTTGTCAATATTAATATGACGAATATGGCAAAAACCAAATCCGAAAACTCAATTCAACACACGCCACATAAAATGCCACATTAGGCCCCAATCGACGCGTCAGTTTCCCCCTTCTTCTTTGCCGCCTCTCTTCGTCCTTCTCTCTTCCTCTCTTCCTATCCCTTTCAACTCAAAACTCACTGCAGCCCTGCACGCAAATAGGCGCAAATTCCTAATTGCATTGAGAGTGCATGAGTGCTTGTAAGTGTGCATGTGTGTGTGTGTGTGTGTGTGTGTAGTGTTGTAGTATTGTCTTAGGAAAGGGCACGCCTTGGCATAGACAAATAAAAGAGCGCAAAAGAGAGCGAAGTAATAAAAGAAGAGCGACGAATAAAAGAGTTACGGTAAACAGTGCAACGCTGTTCGACTAAAAGCTTTGGCGAAGTGCGAGGAGTGTAGAAGAAGAAGCAAAAAGAATTGAGATGAATTTATTTTAGATAAATACTTATACATTTAGATAAATGCTTATCGTTATAAACTTAACTTGTGCATTGTTGTCAGATTTTTGGATTTACGAGGGCTGCACACAAACTTCTAGCAGCTGCTAAATAAAAACATTTTACACGCACGAACTCTGCTGCTTTACTTTCGTGGCGACCCTCTGTGACCGCCCTCGATCATCGAATGTGACGATTAAAAGGAACGACACAACTACAATAACTTCTATATATTGTCTTTAATCATATAAGGTGTGTGTACTTATATGAATGGCTGTGAGTGTGTGTGTGTGCAACTTATCAGGTAAATCCAAACACGTTTCATTGTCTTTTCAATCTTTTGGAGTAATTATTATTATAGACGCAGGCGAACACTTCGACTTGTTTCTACCCTGTATATGGCGAAATTTAGATAAATTTAAATCTTTTGAAAGCCTTTTCAAACCAAGTGACTTCTGTTTGTGTTTGCTGCTTTCGTAATGCCATTTTTGGGTAGGGTATCTGAAAGTTGCCATTCAAAACCGTTTCTTCAAAGTATTTTCTGTGGTTTCTCTTTTTCGTGTTGTTGTATTTGGTTTTTATTTAAGTTATTCTCTTTTTGTTATTGTTTTTTTTTTTTTTTTTTATTATTATTATTTTTATTATTGATTTTGATGCGTGAACAAAATTTAAATAGTGACATTTTGGGCTAACAATGAGCATTAACAGTAATTTCGGAAATAATAAACTGGTTGCGACTGTTTGTCATATCATTCCAAAACTATGACAAGCAACAACAATGTCAAGTACGATACTTCCAAAGAAACTGAATGGAACGACACCCAAAATTGTCAAGTGGATGGAGGAGGCGGGCGGTCAGTGGGCGGGGGGAGATACTGGTTCCCCATAATGCCCCTGAAAGACCGACTGATGAAAGTTTTGGTACCCGTAGAACTAACCTAATTAGTTGTGATAACTTCCAACCTTCTCGCAGGCCCAACACTCACCTCAAGCCATATTCACCGGGGTATATTGGTTCCCCATAATGCAACTGAAAAACCGACTGATGAAAGTTTTGGTACCCGTAGAACTAACCTAATAACCTCCAACCCTCTCGCAGGCCCAACACTCACCTCAAGCCATATTCACCAGCTTCAAGTTGGAGAAAAGTGATCAGAGCAATGTTTCCGGCTTGGCAGCTCCCCAAGAAGTCACGGAGAACTCTATAACTTCTCTGAGACTGCCCCAAAGTAGTCTGATCCCAACTGATCTCACACCTAGTCGGACCAAGAAAAGAGGTCGCCTTTGGACCCTAGAGTCGCAAAGGGATCTGGCCACTATGCCCAGCACTGAGAAGGCCAGAAGCCCCACAATCCCAGAGTCCAGCCATAGTCGTTTACCAGATCAGGTGAGTTTCGAAATGGATTCCCAATCTAATCTTTCTGTTGACTCTTTCCACTCTGTTCCTTAGGTAACTTTGAATGCCGCAGGTGTGGACTCCTCTGCAAGTCTGGAGAGGGTTTCGGGTATGTAGAACTTCTGTAAACCGCTAGGAACGACCTTTAACCTTTCTCCTACTAGTTGTGCGCGCAGCGGGAACTTTTTATCCGGAGAATGCCTCGGAGGCTATAGAGAGCAGCAGGATTACTGACAACTCCACGGCAAGCATGGAACAACCGGAGGATCTGAGTATGCGTGGTAACCCAAAGGAGCCGACGGACGGGCGTGGCGAGCCAGAGGCGGGGCTGAAGCTGTTGCAATTCAAGCAGCTGATCGACTTGTACCAAAGGCAGTGGCTGCTGCCCAGCTTCTTGGCTGCAGCAAGTCAGCAGCCTGCTTCCCTGGACATGCGTCTGCTGCTGGAAAACGCGGCACAGCAGAAGATGATGTTGCTCAATGCGGCTGCAGCGGGTGCCGTGGCAGCGGCTGCTGCAGCAGCAACAACCACAACAACAGCAACATCGGAGGAAGCTCCTGCAGTTCACAAATCTCCCACGGTGCCTACAACAGCGGGGCGTGCCAAGCGGAGCCGAGAGCAGGACATTCCCAGGGGCTACCTTAAGTTCCGCTTCAACGAGGACTGCGCCTTCGAGCGGTGTGGTTACCGCAATCACCAGTCGCACTTCCACTGCAATCGGCGGGACTGTCACTATAGTTTCTGCGACAAGACCCGCTTCGTGCAGCACACAGCACGGCACGACCGGATGGACACACTCATGGGCGACGACTTTCGACAGTTTCGCGCCAACATGCGTTGTGGCGTTGTCGACTGCGGATACGACACGCCCCCCTTGACTGCTACTAGCTCCCGTCCAGGTAAGTGGGCTTACCGTGGCACTAGGGTTTTTCCTCCCTAACTTTATCTAATCCCCAGATGAGCTGCTCTCCTCTGCCGCTGTTCCAAAGAAATCCTCGCATTTCCACTGTCGCAAGTGCGATTACGTCTGTACCGATTCCAACAAGGTCGTGGCCCATCGTCGCCTCCACATGAGGCTGGAGTATGTGCGCTCCGCGGGATTCCGCAAAATCGCCAGCAACGAGTGCTGCGATTCGCCGTCCTGTTCCTACACACTGCGGCACACGCATTACCACTGCATCACCTGTGACTGCAGTGTTCTCTCCCGCGCCCAGTTGGCCAGTCACAGGCATCGCATCAGTCACTCCACCAAGCTGCCGGAGAGGCAGTTCTCGGAGTTGGAATTGGAGCTGGAGAGGGATCGGGAACGGGAGCAGGAACAGGAGCAGCAGCTGGCTTAGCCCTAAGCTTCGTTCATTAAGTCTATTAAAGCCATATCTACAGAAGTTGCACTTCGTTCTGGATTTCCTAACTAGTTTTAAGCTTTGGGAACTACTCTATGGAATGAGTTTCCACTCTCGGAGTTGTTCACCACCCGCACTTTTCATTGTGTAGTAAACACAAGACAGCTTCAGGATGAGAACGGAATACCTGATTCATTATACGCTTGCAGAGGGTATATTGTATTTATCACGAAGTTTGTAACGCATTGAAGGAGGCGTTTCTCACACTATAAAGTATATATATTCTTGAAACCATTTCTAACCGTATTCCATCTGCTAACCAAATTTCATCTAAGTCGGACTTCTATATCATATAGCTACCATAGAAATAATTGGTGATTGAAACCAAATTAACGCATTCTTGACAGCAAGGGTCTTTTCTTCGGCAAGACAAAGCGTTTTTTCTTGATTTGATTTTATTTTAATTTAACCTTAAATTTAAGATCTAAGAAATTATATATTATGAGTTCTGAATCAGATAGATATAGCCCAATGGGGCAAATCAGATGATAATAGGCAATTTGTATGAAGTGTTAATTGAGCCATCGAAACCAAGCTCACATATAGTGCGTATATGATAATTGTAGCTATCCTTACCAGAGTTTTTTTGAATCGGACAACTATATCCTATAGCGCCATTAGGAGAAAGGGTAAAAGATTACTTACTTATATAGTAAATTGCGCACTAGAATGAGGACCGGGTCTATTACAGCTCACTCGACAAGCCTTTCTTACTTGATTTGATAATTTAATGTGAATTGACACATGTCCTTTGTAATCCATCCTAAAACTATTGAATAACCATCCCAAGATATTCCTCTAGAAGAGTCAAGTTTGGCAATGTGCCAAATTATCCATTCCAGGCATGCTGCGGATTGGCCAACTATATCAAATAACAGAATGTAAGACTTTTACAATCCTCTCGCTCGACAAATATTTAATTTAGTTTAATGAATTTAATGAGAGTTGAAAACTTGCACTCGATTTCGGTTGCGACGATTAATGGACCACACGTGGATGTACTCCAGTAAATAGCGCAGAAAGAGGAAATAGAACAATTCGGATATGAAGACGACACTGAAACCAACCATGAGGCTCAAAATGCCGCCAGTCAATGCTGAAATTAATATAAAGTAATAAATCATTACTGCACTGAGGAAAAAAAAACATTTTAAATTTAATACAAGTAAGAAAGGCTACAATCGAGCGAGCCGACTGTAAAAGACCCCGTACTCCTAGTGCGAAGTTTTCCATACATATAAGCAATTTTCTACTAATTTTTCCTATGAGAGGTACAGGTTATAGTCGTCAGTTCCGGATCAAACTTGGTGGTAATAGTTATAATGTGTGAGATTGGTTGCGATAGCTCAAATAACACTACAAGTCTTCAAACAAATTTTCAATTTTTGTTCAATATGTCCAATGGGAGCTATAGGCTATAGTACACACGTACAGTGTGAATGTGGTCACGATAGCTCTGATAGTTTGGAAGTTGTAGTGTAATGAAAATAGTTTTAGACAATTTGCGGGGGCGGTAGGTGGGCGGGTGGTTATGTGAAATAAACTTAACCTACCTGACATATAGACGGACTTTCGTTTCAAATTTGGTGGCTCTAGCTCTTATAGTTTAAAAGATCAAGAGGCTCATACAGACAGACGGACGGATAGACTGACGGAAATGGCTATATCGACTCGGCTTTTGATGCTGATCAATATAATATACTATATCGGGTCGGCCACGCCTCCAAACCTACTTATTTTAGAGTACGGGGTCTAAAAACAGTCTTGAGTTTAGTAATTTCCTTTTAACCTCGAATACCTACACATGTACTCGGTGGGTCCTGTATAGGAGGACTTCATGTTGCTGCGAAAGAAGTCGTCGTTGTGATAGAAATTCACTACAGCCAAATTATTACGGATGTACTCGGTGGAGAAGTGTTTGAGGTACTCGTTGGTGGTGCTGATTCCTTGCTCACTGAATGGTATGGCGAAAGGGTCCGGGAAGTAGGAGACGTCGTGACAATTGGCCAGACACAGCTCCTTACAGGCTGCACTCTCCAGGTCCACAATCTGAAGCTCTGCCCGATTCAGACAGTCGAAGTGGATCACGTGACAGACGCTGGCATTGCGGTACACCAGGGGCAGGTGGTAGGGAATACACTCGCAAAGGCGATAAAAATACTGGGCATCACACTCCGCCTCGCAGTTCCTACGGGTGTAATACCTGTAGAAGAGTAGTTCCTGTTCGTCACTGAAGATGCACTGACGTTTGTCCCGATCGATGCTACGAGTATTGGGCATGGCCTCGAAGCTACTAGGCACCAGTCGAAAGTTAGTCTCGTGTCCCAGCATTACCGGTAGTCCCGACTCCTTGAGCTTGGGCTGATCGATAGAGTTGTAGAGCAATACCTAGAGAACAAAGAACTTGTAAGTAAACCTCTAAAAACCTTAATACCTCTATGACCCCTACTTAAAATGTCTACACCAACAGCCAAGTCTCAGAGACTATAAGAGCTAGAGACACCAAAATTAAAGCAAAAGTCAGTAAGAAACATTTATACCTCTGGGACCCCTTTTTAAAATCATGAACAGGAGAGTCTCAGAGACTATAAGAGCTAGAGACCCCAAATTTAGAACGAAAGTCAGTAAGTAAACCTCTAAAAACCCTTATACCTCTTTGACCCCTTGTTAAGAGTGCGATTGTTACCTTAAACCCTTCTCCATTTGTGGATGAACAATAGTACTCATCAGTGTGACCGTTTAGGATAATTTGCAGACCGTTGGAGATCCCAGTGCCAATACCCCGTCGTGGATAGAAGCCAGCGGGTAGTTGCTTTGGATAGCCATTGATTGGGTTCCAGTCCACGGCGATATCCGAGAAGCCCTTCGAAGACGTATAGTCCCGTATGTAAGGAGCACTAGATTAGGTGACAACCCTGTTATTGACTTAATTCGAGCAGTAGAAATAGAAGTGGAAAGCCATTCACCTGAACTTGTAGAGATAATACGGATGCAGAAAGTTGAAGACACAGCAAAGACCCTCGTCCACGAAGAACTCCCGGAATATGTCGGTACAGGGTATGAGATTGTGCTCAAAGGTGCACGAAACTATCATTTCCTCACACTTGTGACTGACACTGACTATAAAATTGGCAAACGTATCGTTTTTGCTTCGAGGCTTTACCGATTTATACTCCGTGAAGTTCAAGTCCTGAAAACACGCCTTCCGAAGCATCGCATACTCCAAGGATCCCCTGAAAAAGAGTTACCGAAAATCAGTCAACTCTTAGGGGTACCCAACTCTATACCGCTCACTCTTTGAAGTTGACCACTTTGGAGTACTTGGCCTTGTTCATGCTGCAGACTGTGATCGCCGGGAAAGGTATGTCCTGAATGGATGTCATCTTAGAGCTATAGCCGATGATAACCGGGGTACTCTGCCATTTGTTGAAGACGTTCACAGCCAGATTAATGGCCACGCAGACGGATATGATGAATATTTTACCAAAGTAGAGCTGCACCCATCCGGATAGGTCACTACTCCATATATACTTCATACCCTGCAATGATGTACTGCCCAAGAACTCCTTTGTCTTCAACTCGAGCTTCTTCCACATTTTTCCAATCTGTTGCTTTGGAAATGCCATTCCGATATTGTTCAAACTCCAGAGTCAACTAAAGGAATGGAACTCATTGCGTTGCATCAAAGAATTCTAATTAACAATTGCCTAATCGATTCCTAATCGTTGTTTGTTGTACCTCAAATTTGGTTCTCTAATGATGTGTCCTTTCTCTTTAAGAACCAATTTAAGTACTTAACCTAACGAACTCGTTTTTTAATCAAAGCAGAGCCCTAAAAGATAGGGGAGTTATTATTATACTTACATATGTATATATGTATATGTTTATACGTAAAGAATAGTAGTTTATAAAATGATCTAGATGAGATTTCTACCTGATGCAATGTAAAGAACAAAGCTCACACCCCGTCTGCTAAATCTTAAGGCATTTGCTCTTATAGGCATCAAATTGTTTTTTCACCTGTTTCTAAATCAGGGGTACTAAAAAGTTGTCTGATCGTAATCAAATATGGGTAACTGTGTAAGTTTGTACCATGCATGTACTCTTTGTGTTCAGATATCTTTGGAAAGAAAAACTTGTTCACACTAATTTCACATTTTTCACCTGTTATTCATATGCCAGGTGTAAGATAGTCCAATCGTTAGCAAGTTTGGCCAGTTGATGGAGAACGATATACATATAGTACTTATAATTATTCTTATACTTATACTTGCACTTAAACCTATACTTCAACTTATACGTAAACTTATACATATACATACACATATACTTATACTCTTTCTTATACGTTTACTTATACTTTTACTTATACTTATACTGTTACTTATACTTATAATTTTACTTATACCTACACTCATACTTTTACTTATACTCATTTTTATACTTATACCGTATAGTCTTAAACTTGTACTTATACTTATACTTATTCTTAAACTTATACTTATACTTATTCTCATTCTTATATTTATTCTCATTCTTATACTTTTACTTATGGTTAGCTTATACTTATACTTATAGTTATAATTATAATTATACTTATACTTGGAGTTATTTTGATGACAAAATACACCTATACCCACTAAGTGAATTTTTGACTGCAATCAATCAAAATAATCGTGAAACCAAAGACTTTTGTTAAAATTGCATTTATTCTGTAGATACATAGTTACATGTACTGTATATATACTTATAAATGGTATGTTTACAAGCAGTATCTGTGTCAATGTGTGTGTGTCTCAGTGTGTGTGCCTTTGGATCGCGTATTGCCACTTGGCCAAAGCTTACATAACTAATAAAAAACGGAATACACTGGGGGTAATAGGGGCTAATGAATCACGGACTGATAAGTTTGTATATATCTATATATATACATAAGTATAATTTATACAGGGTCCGTTGTAAACACATGGAACAGAATTCGGCTGGGTCTGCTTGGAACAGGGATAGAGGGGATCCACTGGGAATGCTTAGAATGTAATAAGTGTGACGTGACGTCCTAGCGACCGTTCCAGTAGCCAACACGTCCGTTTTCAAAGGCCAGATTGATACGTGGATGTGGCAACGGCCTGGATGGCTGCAGTGGCTCCTTGAGCTGCGCTGGCGTTGCAGGGTCATCCTCAAAATACAGGCTCTGACGTACAAATTCAAGGAACAGCGACTGCGAGTGCTGGGCGCACTCGGGCAGCTTTGCCAGATTGTCGTCAGTGCAGAGTTTCTGTACGAGTTGCTCGCAAATCCGCGTGTTTGTGTCCACATCGAACAGTGGCACACCAAAGTTCACCTCGAGCAGGGTCCAATCCTCGGTGCTGGACTCGGATAGCGGAGACAACCCGGCGGTTTCGTTAATGGGCAGCTCCACGGAGCTCTGGGAGACTAGAGCACCACGATTACAATTAGCCAACTCGCTGGCCAGCAGCTGGGTGCAATCCGCAGAGGTGTAGTCGTTGGCCGGACCGTGTTCTGGGGTCGCCGCAAAGTGATTCTCGTCGGGACTCTTCAGTTGGTAGCTTGTCAACTGATCCGCATTTGGCACATTTGATTTGGTCACTTGTGGACGCTTGCGCTGGGGCATCTTAAGCCTCACCTGGAGCTCATACTCCTCGCAGCCCAGGTCAGGCACGCCAGTGTTCAGGAATGTTATATAGCCGCACTGGTGTTTCAGGTCCAGGAGCCCAGCCAGCTTCTGAACGGCTCGATGTGTGGCCCACTTGGCCTGGCGTGCGTCCGAGGACTGGAATGGAAAAGACTCGTAGTGGAGTTGTCCGGCCGAGCGTATGCCGTAGCCCTGGAGCAGAATGCACCCGTTCTTAAGCTGCTCGTTCAAGTTTCGAAAGTTCTCCGAGTTCAGAACGTAGGCATCCGAGTGAAGGATATTCACCAGTAGTTTGCCATAGCCTAGGAACAATCGGGGCAGCGTCTTCAGCACTGTTCCTCGGCATAGCAGCAAACTGGGTGGACCGTAGCCTAGGGAAACATCAAAGGAGTCAGTGGGATTTCATTCATAGGTAGTCGACGATGTTAACTCACCTGTGATGTGGTTGTAAAAGAGCTTGCTCCACATGGTCGTTGCGTCGGAGCTGCGCATGAACTGCCCGAAGAATGGAATGCTAAACATGTGGCTCAGAGTCGCCGTCAACGGCGTTGCAGACACAATGAGCTTGTACTTCTTCTCCAGCACCCGATCCCGCGTCTGCCAGTCGAGTCCCTCTAGGCACTCCAACCGCAGCAGATCCAGGCCACCAGGAAGCAGAGGACGTAGCGAGCAGATCGTGGATCGTAGTATCACCGCGTGGGCAAAGTAGCGCGAGACATCCCCTTCGCCCTCGGCATCGAGCAGCGATACCTGCTCTAGCTCGGCCAAGAAACTGTCAAGGCTCTCCTCGCACAGTTTTCCCACTTCGAACATGGTCACAGCATGGTTCTTCAGACCCGGTGAAAGGTTCCCCATCATCAAGAAGGCCGTGAGCGTCGAGTCAAAGAGGAAACCCACTCGCTTGCCGCTCTTAGCGGGCACAGCCGGAGTCGGAGCTATCACAGCCGGCTTGTTAGTGGTGGTCGTGCGCTCGCTGACGTCCTCCAGCTCGGAGCTCAGCTCCTGGTCGTCGCTATTGTTGTGGTGTGTGGGTGCAGGGGGCGTGGCCATGTTGGCAAAGCTAAAGTCACTCGTGTTGCCATCGGACGAGAGATAACCAATAGAGCTGCTGTCCTTCTCCTTCTCCTGCTTTGGCGTCTTGGGACTCGGCTGCTGATCTAAATCGAAGCTGCTGCTTGCATGCAGATTATAATTGAGCGGAGTAATCTGTGGTGTCTGCGGCAACTGCTGATCATTGTAGTCCGCCCAACTGGCATGGTGTTGCCCAGCCTCGTGTTCTGTTTGTTTGCGCTGGGCAAATCCCAAACGGCAGATGAAGCTCACCGCTTGCTTGACACTGTCCAGCTCCAGCTGGAGCATCTGGGCCAGCTCAGCGATAGTCATGTGCTCATCGGCGCTCACAAAGATCTTGTAGAGTAGATTCTCAAAGTAATCACCGCTCACGCGATTCATGACAAAGTTTCTCAAGGGTGGAATGGAAATACGGTCCTCGCCGCTAATCGGCACATCCAAGTAGACAAGCCCCTTGCGGTACAGACTCTGGACCACCTGGTAGTCGCATTTGCCTGCCGGCTGAGCACCAAAATCAATGAGATCGTCCAGCAGACTCCGCTCCGCTGGCGTCACCAGGCGTATGTCTGTTTCTAGGACATAGCCGATGTCCAGACGCCACCAGGGTTCCAGGTGGACGCGCACCGGCAGCCGGGGCAGAAAGTCAAGCGGATTGGGCTTGGCACTGAAGAGCAACGATCGCGGCGTGTGCGTCTTGAGCTCGCTGATCAAGGCAAGGTACTCATTGCGGCCTACGCCCAAGACCCGCAGACAGTCCGCAGCCGTAAAATTCGGCAATGTGTCGTAGCTCTTATCACTGCGCAGCAGCTGGCTAAGCACATCCAGGTAATAGTTGAAGGGAGTCACACGCAACCCTTTAGTGACAATGTCTGCCAGATGGTATGGGAACACGCCCAGGCCATTGATGTTCTTCTGGATGAGCAATTCGTAGTAGCGCTGCTCCTGGCGGAATACCTTGGAAGCCAAATTGCCACGGAACCGTAGTTGGTTTTTCAGACTGTAGTTGAACACGTACTTCTCGTAGTCACGTTTGTTGTCGTGCAGCACTGAGCGCAGATGCACCGGCAGCTCCTGCCACGCGACATTCCCTCGCACGCACAACTGCAACTGCATCTGACAGTTGCCGCTCTCAGTCGTCGCTGACTGTGAAGTCGACGTCATCGTGCGTTGGATGTTGAGTTTGTGTCACAATTGTTGGAATGTTTACCTGTCGTTCACCTGACGCACTTTAGTGTTTGTTCTCGTTCTTATTTCCTTTTGCTGATTTTGGCCATTTCATGTTGTTAAACTTGCAGATCAAGTTGTTTGCTTTTCTTTTTCTTACACTTTGCTGCGCTGTTTGCTGCTTAGTGCTAGTTTTCTTCGATCTTATTCTTATTTTGGGCTAGAACTCAAGCAGGCAGAAAAATGAGACACAGCTGATAAAAACATTCGTCTGACGGCCTGCACCTGTTTCTCAACACTCTTTCGATAACACTCAACACTGAGTGAAAAAAGTTAGCGCTTGCTACGCTCCGTGTATGAGCTGTTGGTATGGTAGTATGAAATTTGTATTCTCATATGTTAGTTTATCAGATAAACGTAAGTAAACACTGCGCTCTAAGAAAATATGAAGATGAGAAGTTGCACACTAAAATATTTGCATTTGATTTGACAATAAAACTGGTTGAATTAAAAAATCGATAGCAATAAACTTATCGCGCATAGGCAATATTCGATTGCTGGCCAGGGCAGCACAAAGTGTTGTTTGTTTGCAAACATTTGCAACACTTGAAGTCGATGATTTTCAATATTAAAGGCATTCTGTTCTCTTCCTTGACTGCGATTTTCTAAACACAGGACTTTATTTAAAATCTCAAAAAGAATAAATTGATGTTAAGTATAGTTATAAAGTTGTGCAAATACTGTGAAATCAACTGCATTCACAGTGGACATTAAAATGCAACTGCAGTGCAAAAAGGCGAAGGGTCATTGAGAGAGTGTGACAGAGAGAGAGAGAGAGAGTAGCGAAAGCAACGAAGAACAAAAAAGGGACATCGACATCGATTTTTTACACCCTTTTTTGTGCATATTTTGGCGTTGCAAATTAGCACACAAAGAAACCTAAAAGTCGAAAGGGGAAACGAAAATCTGACGTCCAAATAGGAAGCACCCAACACTGTTAACTGTTATTGAATCGATCAACGCAGCGAAGATCGCTCAATGAGCGGCGGAGGCGAGGAACACGAGCAGCAGCAACAGAAGGCGCGGCAAAGAACGCCGACATCGCCGTCGGCGATGCCGCTGCCGTTGCCAGGCGTCTCAAGGTGAACTATTGCTGAAATTTAAACTAAAGCTTAGTTATGCTGATTTCTTTATAATAAACATATATGTGATTCGCTTCTTTGTACACACAGCGCATCGACTTCATCGGCTGCATCAGCAGCAATCGTAGGTGGAGCTGGAGGCGTACACGGTGGCCGTGCCACACCAGAGATGAAGCGCTCGGCGGTTAGAAGTCTTATACAGCGTTACTTTTATCAGCTGCAATCTGGCTGCGGCAATACAAACTGCACTAATGCCAACTGCGCTTCCAGCGGAAAGGTGGCACCAATGACACCAAACGAGGTTGCAGCCCGTGCGCTTCAGCTCTTCTCCCAGGACGCCCAGTTGTGTGAGATTGCTGCGTCTACATTGGCGCCGGCGCCAACAGTAAACAGGTGAGTGATACAGGTGGAGCATTGTTTGTATGAGTAATGACCTCCATTGTAGTCCACAACAGGATGTGGATATGCTATCACCAAACGACAGTAGCAGCAGCAGCAGTAGCAGCAGCTCCACCAGCACCATCACCTCCGCCAGCACCACCACAACCACCAGCACACAATCGCAGTCTCAATCCCAGAACGCCTCCGACCAGGCCAAGAGGCCGCCAATTCTCATCGATATGCTGCAAATCACGACACCTGCTCTAGCAACAACATCATCCGCAGCTGAGCCACCAGCCCGTGAAACCCCTCTAACGCCTGTCACCAACAACACCGCAACAACAACAACCACAGTGGCAATAACACCTGGTGAGTCTGGTGTCTGCACTCCAACGCTGCCACCTGTCGAGTTCCTAGATGCCGAATCCTTGGAGACACTCTATGAGCAGTGCGTGGCTGCGGATAGTTTTGATAGACTCTATCAAGCCATAAATAGTGTGTTCTCGAGCGTTGATCGACTGGGCAAGAGTTTCGTGTGTCGGCCTGGTCAGGAGCGTAAACATCTGCCGCCCAAGGAAGCCCCCAGTGCGCTGAACAAAGAGCAAATGCGTCAGCTGGAGGGCGAGCACGACAAGGATGAGGACAGCACACAACGGAGTGAGTCCTTGCCGGACGAAAGTGGCGAAGAATCGCGTGAGGAAGGTGAACTAAGCGAGGAGCGACATGTGGATGAGGATGGTGCCATCGAGACAAACGAGGATGACAACGATGAAGACGAAGAGGACGAACCAATGGGGCCATCAAGACAGGAGCATTTGGAACAGTTTTTACAGAAAGGGACCAGGGTGGACTTTTATGGCTTGAGGCGCGTAAAAAGTTTGCTGTTCGGCTCCTCGTGCCAAACCATATCCGATAAAATCACCAACAGCGTTATCCAACTGGTGGACTTCATACGCTATCTGCGACTCTACAGGCAGGACTCTTGGGAGCAGGTGCTTCACTGTCTCGTTATCTGCTTCGATATGGTCACAAACAGTGAGTGGAGCTTGTCCTTAATTATATGCCCTAAATCAATTCTATTTCTTAGCCACAGCAAACAACAGTGTCATGGACATGGAGTATGTGGATCGAGTGCTCCCAAAGCTTTGCCATGCGGCTGCTGCAATGCCAGTAAAGGCACAGGCGCGTCTGGCCAAGATCTGGGCCGAGTACTGTCCAGATCAGTTGCAAATGCTCTTGTCCGCCTGCCAGCAGCAGATAACGCTACAGGTGCTTCTCGACGAGGAGTCGGTGCGGGAAAACGAGCACGTCATAAGCGTCACCAAAGTACTTAAGGTAACGAAGGAATTGAGTTCTCTTTATATCCATTGAAACTCATTGCTTCCATAATCCAGATCGTTTTTTATGCCAACATCTTGGCCAGCGTGTTGGAGCGTCCTTCTTGCCGATCGCCACTACAGGAGCATGATGAGGAGGAAGGTGCCGCTGCGCCCGAAGAGGCAGAGGATTTCTTTGTCTACAACTCCATGCAACATCCGCACATGCCCAAGTTCGCGGAAGATCCTCTGGAAAAATGCCTTCAGGTGTCGTATATTGACTGTCGCGAACCCCTTGTGCCGCTTGAGGAATTCTACAATGAAGCGCTCAGCGAGCACATCCAAATGCATCAGGATTATCTCTCTTACAAGACGCTCGCTATGGAGAGCGAACTGGGATCCAGTCACACTAATTATTTTTGCTTCATGCTCTACGCCTTCATCCTGACACCGGCCACTAAGGTGGAGGCACTATACTATGATTGTCGGATGCGGATGTACAGTGAGCGCTACTCCTCCCTCTACTCGATACTCAACAACTTTGGCCAAGATGGACAGGAGGGAGCTCGCCCAGATCTGAAACTGATTGTGCATCGAGATCAACTGATCAGTGATGCCCTCATCGGGGTAAGATTAAACAAAACTCCTGTTTGGAATATATGGACAATTTTCTGATTTGTGTGTAGCTCGAGATGGTGGCGATGAGCAATCCCAAGGATTTTAAAAAGCAGCTGGTAGTGGAGTTCGTGGACGAGCAGGGCATTGATGAAGGAGGCGTATCCAAAGAGTTCTTTCAGCTTATTGTTGAGGAAATATTTAATCCCGCCTTTGGCATGTTTGTGCAGCAGGAGGAGACCAACAACATGTGGTATGCTACCGGGACATCACCATGGAACTTTTTTGATCTTATTATTCTCCATGCAGGTTCAATGCCACCCCCTTCGAGAATGGCGCACAATTCACGCTAATTGGAATCATCATTGGCCTGGCCATCTACAACAACGTCATCCTGGCTGTGAACTTCCCCATGGTGGTCTATCGCAAGCTAATGGGCTATCGAGGGACCTTCTACGATCTTAGTGACTGGAGTCCAACGCTTTTTAAAAGTCTGCAGGCCATGCTCGACTATCAGTGCACGGATATGGAGGAAGTGTTCGAGCAGACCTTCAAGATCAGCTACAGCAATGTTTTCGGCGAGTTGGTGGAACACGAACTGATCCCACATGGTAGTGAAGTACTTGTAGGCCAGCACAATAAGCGACACTTTGTTAATTTGTACAGCGATTTCCTCCTTAATGTGAATATTCAGCAACAGTTTAACGCCTTTCGCAAAGGATTCGAAATGGTCACCGATGAGTCGCCTCTGAAGCTGCTCTTCAGGCCGGAGGAGATTGAGAAACTGGTGTGCGGAAGTCGCGTAAGTTCTTTAGCCTTTTGCTTACACTTTCTAGTATTCACATTGGGTTTTTGCGGGCATTGCAGGAATTCGACTTTGTTGAATTGGAGCACTCTACAGAGTACGAAGGCGGCTATACGGAGGAAACCCAAATCGTTCAGGATTTCTGGAGTATTGTACATGCCATGCCAAACGAATCAAAGCGAAAACTGCTGGAGTTCACGACAGGATCGGCCCGTGTTCCAGTGGGAGGATTGAAGTGCTTGCGACTGTTGATCACACGTCATGGACCGGACAGCGATCGTTTACCCACTTCACACACTTGCTTCAATGTCCTGTTGCTGCCGGAATACAGCAGCAAAAAGAAGCTAGAGGAGCGCCTCCTCAAAGCAATCAACTACTCCAAGGGCTTTGGCATGCTGTAATTGTGTCAAGGGAGTTAAATCCATACCTCCAGCATCCAGCATCGCAACTGAAACCACCTCCGATTAAATGATACGATTATTATGATAAACGATGAATGAATTGATAAGTTATAAAGTTGATGAGTTTTACGTTGTTTTTCAGTTAGTCATTTATTTTTGATACAATATGTTCAACTCAGACAATATTTACATTTATGTGTACATGCTCAACGCGGCGCAATTACAAGCTGGCTAAGCAAACTAAACAAATTTATAAAGTCGCTCAGTTATTTGTATATATGATCAATTACACAAATATGCCTAAGCATTCATGTAATTGCAATTGTATTTAATTTTGGCTAAATAAATTTTAAGTTGTGCGCCAAACAAGTTCATTTTTCTATCGTTCGATAAGTTGCTTGACCGATACACTATCGATATCAAGGTGCAGCTGGCCTGAGGGAATTTAACAACACTGCTCACTACCACTATGCTCGAACTCTACTCGCTATTCATTCATGTTTTGTGCGTTGTTGTGTTTGGTTCGTGCACCGGAGGAACACTCAAGTTGTAAATGTAAATAAAATTCTACTCTCGAAACATGCAACAATTATCGTAGCATAGCTATCTTGTCTGTTTAAATTAGTGCAAAATTGTGTGGGTGTGTAAGTGTGAGTTAAAGAGTATACGCTATGCATAACTATAAACAATGCGCATTGTTATTGCGCTCATCCGCGATGCTTGTTTTGTTTTTGGCATCTCTGTTGTTGTTCGTGCAAGGAGCTCACACAAAATCTGATGCCGATGCTGACGCTGGCGATGTTGCTGCCCCCGAAGTTGTTGTTGCATCTGCAACTGCAGCGCCGTCCAATTTGAATGGTATGTTCCTAGTATCTATTACAATGAGTTCATCACTGGAATTAGCCAGGCACTCAAAAATTTCAATTGCTGCATTTAACGGTGCCTTCTCTAACACAGTCACACACATGTTCTGCTTTGCTCTATGCGTTCGTGCATGTGTGAGTGTCTTCTCATTGCGGTTTTTGTTTACATTTCATCTCTCCCACCCCTTCTCCACTACTTTGATCCATACAGCGGTCATTAACATCTAAACCGCTAAAAGATGTGCGATAGATGTTTATATTCTATTTTTTTTTTTATTAATTTATAATTCTCAGTAAACTTGGTAATAAACTTTCGCATGCACAAATTCTTATAGATTTGTCTGCCCGAATGCATTTCTCAGCTTCCGTGTCCCTGAGACAAAAATTAGGTTATCTATATGTATGCTCCTCTTTTCTGATTGGATGGATGAAAAATTGAAGCATATAAAAGATAAGTAAATGGAACATGTGTACAACTATGTACTTTATATGTACAATGTATATTAATACATGCTATTTCCTTCAGAGTTGATTGTAAACATTTTCTAATTGAAAACTAAAGCTTCGCCCTATAAATTTGGGTCACATTCACTACATACCCTATAAATATTAAAATCTACAGTATGTGATAAAAACTTTCAGAATTTTCACAATTAAATTACATGACAGCTACAAATTTATTTAGATTTTAATTTAAAATTAAATTTAATAAATTTCTTGTACAAAAAAATTCTGTTAATTAACTAATCAACTTTTAATTACTGATCTTTTTATTGCTATATGAAATTATAAGTTTTTCATAAGTTTAAAAAAATACAGAAACAATTATTTTTCAGTTTTTTGGGAGTATCCTTAGAAACGTATTTAAAGTGAGAATTCCCATTATATGTTAAAGGCTAAAAAATTCCATATATCTATTGATTATACTGTATATAATAACAACTCACACATTTTTATTCCAATTAAACAGATAAAGTCAAAGTCTTTACTGTGGCCAGTGAACCAACCGATGGATATCTTCGTTACATTCGATCCACGACCGTCTACGACATTGAGGTAAGCTAAAATCATTAGACATGGTAAATTTACAATACTTTCAATCTACAATGCATATAAAATTACATTATTGTCCAGACAGTTCTGAACTCTGACATTTTTAATGGAACAGAAAATGTTAAAATGTTCATTAAAAATCTATAATGGGTTATATACAGCTATGGTCACATAATTGGCACAAAAAAAATGTATATTTTTTATTAAATAAAAGTAATAAGGAAAATATATTAGGTGGCATTTTCAAGCCCACATAGTTAGCTAATGAAAAAAATAAAATAAATTTTAATTTTAATAACAACTCAAAAAAACTTAAAAATTAAAAAAAAAATCAAAAATTTCCTGGACACACAATTGGCACACTTTTAAACTAATTATTGTTTTTCTAAAACTAACTAACTAAAAACGGCTCTTAAATATATTATTTAGTACTGTAGTACAAGCTCTACTGGGTTGAATAGTATTATACTAATCAATTTCAATAGAATCTTTAATTTTTATAAATCAATAAACCTTTGTAAATCGATTTGCAGTTCGACTTTTTTCAATAGAAGTGTTTTTATACTGATCATTTTACCGCTAGGTTCTTTAGTTAAATGAGCTCATATTGTTTTATTGGAATTTTGATTAAGTGTTGTCAAAAGAGTTTCCAATCAGAGTTATTCTGTTTATTTGTTATACACGTACACATACATATGCATACACATGCATACACATGTGTTACTCTTGACAACATATCTCGATTTAGCGGCACACTTTTATTATTGTATAAGTGTGTGTGTGTGTGTCTTTGCTTGTATATAGGTCCAAGCATCCGGCGTTGGCATCCAGATGAATGACTTTCCATCTCTGATGTGCCTCACACAGATTGGCTGAGGCATTATGGGGCACCAGACCATATATAGTGCACACATGTAGACTTTTCGATTTTTAGTTTGTAGTCTTTTAATCACGTAGCCCACCCTACCCCCTTCGTCTTCAGGGTGGTGTGAGGGGGGGAAATAAGAACAATTCAGTTGCCAACTATTCTGGGGTTATTGATAGCTTAGAACTTTCCATTTATGTAGTGCTCTTATCACCAAAAGCTGAGCCCGGTTTCCTTATGTCAACTGATCTTTCACAATGCACACACACTGAAATAAATACGTATACACACTCATATGTATTTGACGACAACATTTTGAAACAAATGTACCAGACAAGAAAAAAGTGCTGATAAGCCGGTTTGACCGGCTACTTTATTGAAAGTAATTCTAACTTTTCAAATTTCATACGAATTTCGAGAAATGTGTGAACTTAGACATTTGAAACGAAACCTTTTTAGACCCTGTATTCGAAAAGAGTTAAGGGGCCTATTAGGTTTGTCAGAAGCGTAAGAGGCAAAAGATCCATCAACAGCCGAGTCGATATAGCAATGGCCGTCTATCCGTACCTGGATCTTAGAGACTATAAGAGCTAGCGCACCAAACTTGAACTGAAAGTCCGTCTATATAGCAGGCAGACCAAGCTTATTTCAAATATGTATTCCCCTCTCAATTCAAAAAAAAAAAAACAAGTAAGAAAGGCTACAGTCGATCGAGCCGGCTGTAAAAGACCCCGTACTCCCACAATAATGCGCATTTGTATTTAATTTGAATTAAAATTTTATAACGAAATTTAAAAGTTAAAATTTATATGTATATTTTGAATTGATATTTAAAAAAATTAAATTAGCATTGCCAGCATTCGAACCTGCGACCCTCACGCAACGATTGGAGGATAGTTTGATTTGATATTCCTCTTTACGAATAATTAATTACAAACACTGTACTATTTGACTAAAGTTTTTCAGCTCATATGAGAAAAGGGGGCGTGGCAGCTCAAAATTTTGAATGGCATTGCGCTAAGGCTGTCTGTAGGAATCTGCATACCGGAATTGGTGTTCCCAAGTTACCGAGATATTAACCTAAAACATAAATTTTTTTTCGAGGTTTGTAGTTTAAAAGATCCAGGTGTTCATACGGACGGACGGACAGACGGACATTGCTATATCGACTCGGCTGTTGATGCTAATCAAGCATAGCATTTCCTAATTATACACGTTTATACTGTAATCGTTGGAATGTATGTAACAGAAAGAAGGAGGCGTGGTAAACCGGAAAATTTATATATTTTCTTGATCAGCATCAATACCCGAGTCCGACCATCCGTCCGTCTGTATGAACAAAGGATCTCAGAAACTATAAGAGCTAAAAAGAGGTCGCAAATAAAGTATAAAATGCGCAAGCAGTACAAGTTAGTTTTGGCTTAAGAGCGCCCACTTTAGTGCATTCTGTCTATGCAAAGGTAAACACAGGTACAAATGCTTTAGTATAGAAAAATTGTTTGTAACCTACGCTATCTGCGTACAATACTGGCCAAGTTTGATCCAAATCGGACATAGTTGTGTCTATAAGAATTTTTCTAATCAATAGGCCAATATATGAACCGGTGAGAAAAATCTTAATGAAATTGACATCAATCAAAAGCATTAAATTACTGACCATGTTTCATTTAAATCGGTCGAATATATCGTACAGCTGACATACATAGGAACAATCGGTCGAAAATATGCTCAAAATATAAAATTGTATGAAAATTGTCTGTGCTTACCAAGCTCTGTTAATGAAACTCCCTAGATCCTCGTAAGCTCCGTGACCTAAACGAGTGTACTAATATAATTATCACACCCCGTTGTTAATAACCTATTGAAATTGAGTACCGGGAGTATCCTAAAGTCGCGAGGCTAATATGACATTCTTTCTTGTTTTTTTGTTTGTTTATTAAATAGGTAATTAAAAAAAAAACATATATTTCATGTAAAGTAAAGTATTGGCTTGTTATTAAACAAATAACTCAACTTAAACCCTACCAAACTTTACTTACCTACAGGTGACAACTCTGGGCATGGGCGAGGAGTGGAAAGGAGGCGACATGAAGTCTGCTGGAGGAGGTGTAAAGATTAATTTGCTGCGCAAAGCCATTGAACCTTTGAAGGATTCTCTGGATACCATCATTCTGTTCACAGACAGGTAAAAATAAATTGTTGTTAAAATTATTACCTGGTACTATTTAAAATTCATGTTCCATTCCAGCTACGATGTCATCGTAACGGCCACGCTGGAGGAGATCGTGGAAAAGTTCAAGGAGTCCGGAGCTAAATTGTTGTTCTCGGCTGAAAAGTTCTGTTGGCCCGACAAGAGTCTGGCCAACCAATACCCTGAGGTGGAGGCGAAGGCATCCCGTTACCTGAACTCCGGAGCATTCATTGGTTATGCACCACAGGTGTATGCATTGCTGGAGGAGAGCATCGAAGACACTGGCGACGATCAGTTGTACTATACGAAAGTGTTCCTGGACGAGGCAAAGCGGGCTAAGCTGGGCATGAAGCTGGACACGCAGTCGCGTCTCTTCCAGAATTTGCATGGCGCCAAGACCGATGTGAAGCTCAAAGTGGATCTGGACTCCAATCAGGGCACCTTGCAGAACCTGGACTTTATGACCACTCCCGCTATTATCCATGGCAATGGGTTGAGCAAAGTGGATCTGAACGCTTATGGAAACTATCTGGCCAAGACATTCAGCGGCGTCTGCACATTCTGCCAGGAAAATCCCTTGGAGTTGGATGTAAGCCAAGGAAATTACCGAATCCATTAGAATTCTAAACAAATGTTTTTGTTTGCAGGAAAAAAATCTGCCAGTGATTACACTGGCCATAATAGTGCCACAAGCAGTTCCCTTCTTTGATATGTTCCTGGCCAGCATTGAGAAGCTTAATTACCCCAAGGACCACATGCATCTCTTCATCTACACAAGTGCTCCACTTCACGACGAACTGGTCGAATCCTATGTGACCAAACAAGGCAAGCTTTATAAGAGTGCCAAATTTGTGCTCTCCGTGGATGAGCTGGACGAGAAAGCGGGCAGACAACTGGCACTGTATGTTAATTAGATTTCCCTTTGATAGTCGACTAACATGTACCCTCTAACTGTTTCAGGGACAAGGCGCAGCTACAACACAGCGATTACATATTCTTTGTGGACGGCGATGCTCACATCGACGACAGTGAAGTTCTGCGTGAGCTGCTCCGGATGAACAAGTAGAAATGGCTATAAATATTGATTAATACATAGATTAATTTAATTTATTGTTTTTCAGACAATTTGTGGCTCCTCTGTTCTCAAAGTACCATGAACTGTGGAGCAACTTCTGGGGCGCACTCTCCGATGGAGGCTACTATGCAAGATCCCATGATTACGTGGACATTGTGAAGCGAGATCTGATGTAAGGATTAACTTTATTGCTTAGCTTTGTAGAATACAGGGACTGGTAAACTTATTAATCGAAGGCAATGGAGAAATCGGTCTTAAAGCTACGCCTATCAATGGAATACATGTTGTCAGCGGTGCACTCGTAGAGTCCCGCGTCCATCTGGGTAGCTGGATCAATTTCGATCTTGGACTTGACACGATCGTCTCCAATACGCCACTCATGCACGTGCATGTATAGGTGCTGATAAATCTCAGCGCCATCCTTGTACCAGGTGATGTGCGGGCGGGGATTCCCCTTGGCCACGCATAGAAAGGCAATCTTATGTCCCAGCACGTACTCAAGATCAAAGTGCGATGCCTGCAAGATTTTAGCCCCCTGCAGAGATATGGGAAATTGGGTAATTGGATGATAACTTTTAGTAATGAGTGTACTCACATTATTGTTGTTATAGTACTGATCCGATTCGGGATCTCGGTATTTCCCAGTGATGGGCAAACCAATTTGTACTCTCGACTTGGTGCGTCCACGGCCGCGACCACGACGTGCCTCGCTCATCGGTGTAATCAGCATCATAAGCATTGCTAGGCTCAGACCCAGACAGATCATTGGACTCTTCACTCGCATCCTAATCCCAAAGTAGAGCGGCTTTGCTGTGCGAATCTCGTCTCGTCTGTGGTGCGACTGAATCACCATCAGTTTGTGCCCCAACAAGCATTCTCTGACTCTGTGATTGTGTGTCTGTATCTGTGGTTGTGGTTGTGCCTCATCTAATTTGCCACAATTGGCGTCTCTTTCATTTAATCCGCACAAATCGCACAGTGGATCGCACAGTTGGATATCATTCTCAGATCGCTTTCGATGCTATCGGGCTTCGCATGTTTTGTCACATTTCACTCAATTTCATTTGACTTGATTTGAGCGCAATCAGTGCATAAAGGCCACCTCTTTCGGTGGGTATATTTGCTATCCAAAATGTGCTATACGTTCTCCATATTTAGCATGTCACAGTGGTGCGAGTCCTATTAAAACTAACTTCAACTGACATCAGATGTCTAAAACAAATGATATTTCTGAGTTTTGCATTTATTTACCATTAAAATCTTGCTTGTTCGTGGTTAAACTTATTTTGAACCACTGTGCCAATGATATAGTTGATCAACGACAGTACGTAACTAAACTGTTTTGCTTGTGGCACTGGCACAGTTGATTCACGTATTTGCTTGCACACATTTTAATAAAATAAATGCAAAAATATTGTTTAAATAAGTTAATTGAGACTTTGCGTCCCACAAAGCGGACTGAGAACCACTACGAAGAGCAGATAATAGAGAAAGGTCGAGAAAACATGTAATCGTGGGGACGTAAAACAATAGCGCAATAAAAGAATCGAACTTGAAGTTAAAAAGTTATATAAATGTATATAGCATATGTGTATATATAAAGAGTACCATAGAGTTCAAAGGAAGAGTATACAGGTTTTCAGGTAGTTCTTAAAAATTAACCATAGCGTAGTCCGTCCGAAAGCCTCGTCGATCAAAAGCATATTCATTATCGGCCTGGCATTCGTAGTAACCTAAGTAAAGACAGGTGATCTAGTTAATATCGAGTTGATCCCGTACGATTTTAATGCTTACCCGCATCCATTTGTGTTGTGGGATCTATTTCCATTTTGGACTTGATGATATCTGGTTCTGGATGGGACTCATGTACCTGGAATATGAAATTTAAATAAGTTTAATTTCTAAAACCAGATCAGCTCTCACCTGAAAGAATCGGTGTTGATACAGTTCCGCGCCATCTTTGAACCAAGTTATAGTGGGACGGGGTTTGCCTATTATCAGCATGAACATGAGATATATATTCTTTAGAAGCTTTGACTTGATTAATACACACCCTGTGCCATGCAGAAAAATGTGATTTTGCGTCCTAGTGTATAGTCCAGTTCGAAATGCGACGACTTGATGATCTTGGCGCCCTGAAATCCAAATCAAATCGATAAATTATTAAATTATATGTATATTATCCTAGTTTGAAACTTACGTTTTCGTGGTCGTAGTAGTTGACTGCATCCTGGGATCGGTGTTGAATGACAACGGGTTTCTTGCCCGTATAGTTCCGACGGAGCACATTGCGTCCTCCAGTGCTTCCTTTACCAAAATAAACAGATTAGTTGTGAAGTAGTGGTTTGTTGGAACTTACTTTGTGACTCCACTTGGCAGAGATCGCTCAAGAGCAGCAGACAGAGCAGCGTAAACGCTTTGATTTTGCAGTGAATAAACCAGGGACTGAACATGTTCACGAACTGTCGGTCCTCGTGTCTCATCAGAGAATGCGTCTGATTTGGCCCCGAGATCAGCAGTGCAGCTTGTTGTTCATTCTGATTGAATTAAATTGCGATCCGACTCTCCCTCTCTTTGGCTCGGTCCCTCTCTCTCTCTTTTTGAGCAATGTCGCGCTCTCTTACAATATTGCAAATTTAGAAAAGCGAGTGATGACGGAATAAGGCTAGACAAACCAAAATAAAACAAGAAAGAATGCTATAGTCGTCTCGCGACTTTAGGATACCCGTTACTCAGTTTCAATATGTTATTAACAATGGTGATCGATAAGATAGCTTGGCAAACAGAACATTTTCATACAAATTCATGTTAGAGCATATTTTCGACCGATCGTTCCTATGGGAGCTATACGATATAGTAAACCGATTTGGATCAAACTTGGTCAGTATGTATATATTGATGGCAAATGTATTCTGAGTGAATTGGATAAATATAGCATGGTCATTTAAAAAGTTTTTCATACTATTTCATATTTAGAGCGTATTTTTGACCGATATCAACTATACAACTATACAATATAGTTGTCCGATTTGTATCAAACTTGCTCAGTACATTTACTTCCTAGACATGTACGTGTAAATTTGGCTCAGATAGCATAGCTAACAAAAAAGTTTTCTATACTAAAACATTCTAGTTTTACCTGTGCATTTACCTTTATATGAAGATAGAACGCCCTAAAGTGGGCGTGTCAAAAAAGAAAAACAAACTTGTACTGCTTGGGTGTTGTACCTTTCATTTGCGACCCCTTTCATCTTTCTAGCTCTTATAGTCTCTGAGATCCTTTTGTTCATACAGACGGACGGACGGACAGACAGACGGACATGGCTATATCGACTCGGCTATTGATGCTGATCAAGAATATATATACTTTATGGGGTCTGCCACGCTCCCTTCTCCCTGTTATATACATTCCAACGATTACAATATACCCTTTTACTCTACGCGTAACGGATATAACAACTGAAAGATAAAGAGTGCAAGCGTCGAAAAGACACTTATTTAAAAAGCTAAAAAGTCAGCACTGTACGCGTCAAACAACAAATATCTCTATATCCTATATATCTTATTATTATTATTTTCTTTATTTTGATCATCTGTCTCCCTGTCTCATTTCAGCGGCATGTTCAACGTACCACACGTGACGAGCATTTACCTGGTCAAGCACAGCGCCTTTGAAGCCATGAAATTTGATCACAAGGAATTCGATCCCGACATGGCCATGTGTGAATCTCTGAGAAATGCCGTAAGTTAATTAATCAAATGATTGTTTGATCGTTTATCAACTCTTTTGCAATTCTAGGGTATCTTTATGTACATCAGCAATCAGCGTTATCACGGTCACTTGGTCAATGTGGACAACTTCAATAGCACCGCTGTCCGTCCCGATTTCCACACTTTGTTCACCAATCGTTATGATTGGACTATCAAGTACATCCATCCAAATTATTCAGCGCAGTTGAATGAGAGCATGGTCATACCTCAACCCTGTCCAGACGTTTTCTGGTTCCAGATAGTGACGGACGCGTTCTGTGATGATTTGGTGGCCATCATGGAGGACAATGGCAAGTGGTCGGATGGCAGCAATCATGACAAGCGTTTGGAAGGAGGCTACGAGGCCGTTCCCACCCGCGACATACATATGCGCCAGGTCGGGCTTGACACGCTATATCTGAAGTTCCTGCAAATGTTTGTGCGTCCCCTGCAGGAGCGCGTTTTTACGGGCTATTACCATAATGTGAGTGGGATCAGCTACTTGATGTTATGTTATTTATACCCAATTATTCTTGTAGCCTCCACGCTCCTTGATGAACTTCATGGTGCGTTATCGACCCGACGAGCAGCCCTCACTTCGCCCCCACCACGATTCTTCCACTTATACCATTAACATAGCCATGAACCGGGCTGGAATCGATTATGAGGGCGGAGGATGTCACTTTTTGCGATACAACTGCTCCGTGACAGAGACCAAGAAGGGTTGGATGCTGATGCATCCGGGTCGCCTAACTCACTTCCACGAGGGACTACTTGTGACCAACGGTACTCGCTACATCATGATTTCGTTTATCGATCCATAGATGAAAGATATGAATTCTTCTAAATGTAATACTGCCATAGCGGTCACTCCAAAGATTTCATTTTAAGTGTGTGGAGTATTTAAGTCAATCTCGAATAAAACTTAATTCAGTTTTTGAAATGTTTATTGTCTTAGTTGCCTCGAAACTACAAGGTCTGAAATAATACTATTTACTAATTAAGTTTGTTGTAAGTTTTTTGAAAAGTGTTCAATTCTATTAAACGAACAAAGCAATTTAAAATAGTATTTCATTGTTTATTCATTGTAAAACAATCGCGTGTTGTGAAACATGTCTTCCAAGTTACGACCTTTGTAATATTTTCAGCGATAAGGAAACTATGAGATTTCAGCGTAAAAATGGAAGAAATCTCAAAATATGTGACGGTTTTCTTCGATCGTCGATTTAACGGACAATCGCCGCTTGGGAGCTACAGAAAGAACTTAGTTTTCTTTGAATTCATGCTAAAAGCTTTAACAAACCATATACAGTGTATCAGATTAATATTCGGGTTTTCTTTTTCAACTTTAGGCATTGATAAAACTTACCAAATTTTTCATCAACTTTAACAAAGTAGCAAATTTCCAATGGATATAGCATCCGAAGTTGGCGGAAAAATTTGTCGGTATGATTATCTGCCAAAGGAATAGGGATTCAGGTATTAACTGACAGGATAATGAACCAAAATTCATAGCTACACAGCACAAAAAAAAAATGTAAATGGTGGGTGGATAAAAAGGGTACTCAAATTTACACATTCATTCTTTAAAAATTTGTATGAAAACGGAATATTAAAGTAACGCTAATTTTGGTGGTTCTCTTCTAATTAATTTATTATAAATATTTAAGTGTTATATTTAATAACTTTATATGCACTTATGGAAAGGTGAAATTCTAAGCTATAATATATAATTTTAAATTTTTTGATTATGCCTAGATTTGTAAGTTTTATCGATGCTTAAAGTTGAAAAAAAACCGAATATTAATGTGATACACTGTACATATTTCGGTAGCAGTAACGATTCGAAAAACTGTCGAGCTCACTGAAAATTGAAATTATGTTGACTAATTTTAACTGGCAATGAAGAATTTCAACGTTTGTGTCAATTTGAATTTACCAACAGGCGGTAGAAATGCTGAGATGGCAAAATTGACGCAGAGGTGCCCTTAAATGCACCCACAGAAACAAGTGCATTTCTTTTTCTAAGTGTGCTTCACAATACAATTTGCTATTTCTAACTCATATTGTCTCTGAGATTTATTTGTTTATACATATAGACATTGCTTTATCGACTTGGCCGTTGTTCCTGATCAAGAATATATATACTTTATGGGGTCGGAAAACACTCTTTCTAACAGTTACGCATATTTTGTTTCTGACAAACCTACTGACCGCTGTACTCTGGTTGGCATTAAACATGAAACTAAATTTGTTCAAACAACACAAAACACTAAGCAAGCGCGTACATGAACTGTTGGTGCGCACTGTAAATGTGCTCGCGCAGCGGTTTCTTGCTTCCGTTTCGTTCCGTTCCGTTTCGTATCGTATCATTCGTATGCTTTTTAGTCGCACTCGGAATAACAGTACGTGCGGGTGTCTGGGAGCGTAAGCGATGCCGTCGCAGCCGCAGTCGACATCGCCGTCGCTGTCTCTTTGAATTTACATTCAGTTCTAGCTTGGCACTTGGCGCGCCTGGACAACGCAGAGTGCGTTTGGAGTGTTGCCTTAAAAATAGTCCCCACTGAACAAGAACTGAAATAACATAAATGGCAACAGCTCCGTCGGTAAACTTGTGCGTGTGTGCGTGGGTGAAGCTATTACATTAAAAATGTGTGTATATTACTCAAATAGGCTGAACTGGAAACGTATTTTAAAACGCCGCATCCTGTGAAAAGTGAAACAAACAAAGCAGCAAAAAGGCAAGGCAAAAGTTTTGTTATTGCTAGCAGCAGCAGACAACCAGCTCTCTCCCACTGTCTCTCTTTTGTGCTCTCTCTTTCGATTATTTGTCCGCCTTTCGGCTCATTCGATTTTCCTTCTTCCTTTTTCCGCGTGTGTTTTGCTGTTGTTGTTGTTGCTGCTTCTAGTTCTTTTTCCTGTTTCATTCTCCTACGACTTTTTCTTGATGTTTTACTTTATTATTTACATTTTACGGCTGAATGTGGTGGCAGTTAGAACTGGAAGGGGAAGTTCATTTTACTCACACCTGATGTACTTTCTGCTGTTGTGTTTGTTGTTGTTGGTTTTTTAGCCAGAAGTTGCTTTGGCAACAACAGTAGCATCAACAACAACAACGTTAGTTAGAGCAAGCGAAGCATACGTTCATTTGCTTTTATTTCTCTTTTTGAACACGAAAGGAAGGGCAACACAGAACGTGTTATAAATAAAAAAATAACCGTTCTATTTGTATTTATCAGTACACTAATCGGTTCAAGAAATATAAAGACGATTGCATCTGCTAAACCGGCAAAAGATCAACCGAAACAAAATCGAAAGTTGATCCAATGAGCATGGAACACCAGCGGGTCTCTAAAAAAGAAACTAGGAAACATCTAATATTCTATGTAGGTGAGTGCACCGATGTTTGTGTGTGCGTGTGTGTGTGTTAAGAGTGTGGAAGTGTTGGTTTTACCGTTCTATTAGAGTCGTGTGTTGTTTTACAGTTTCTTCTGGGGCACACGCCATTAAATTAGCTAAACAGCTGCTAATTGAAACGAAGGGTCGTGAAAATAGAATTGCTAAAGACGGACAGGAGTGGATAGGGAGAACAGGCGACAAATTTATTAATGGATTTTCAAAACTTTTCTAATAAATCTTAAAATTGTGCATCATGTGGTAGAACTACCTGAGGAGTAATATATCAAAGATGTTAAGAAAATAAGCATACAATCCCCTCAAATTAAAAAATACATAGTAGAATATTTAAAAAATTGTCAATTCAGTTAATCATGGGAGTAACAATATTTAATTTCAAAGTGTTAATTAAAATTATAGAACACAAGTTGGATTTTATGACTTACTTTTCTGAGTGAAGTCAAATATTCCCTAATTATATTAAATTGGGTTCCTTTTAGTCTTATATAAGATTAAAAAATTATTACCACCAATATTTAGCCAATACCACAATTAATTTTAAAACTCCCACTTAAGTTTAAATTTTCCGTAGAACTATTATTTTAAACACGAACTTATGATTTATGCCCCAATAACATTTGAACCAAATCAGGACAAAGAACTTTGGATGTGCCCAGGTATGGACCCCACACATCATACTATGCAAATAGTGTGTGATGAACTTTTGACTGAGTTCCCCGTTCAAACCTTTTGACACATGTGCGTGCGAAATCTGCGAACACAATAATTATTAACAATGGTTCCCGCACTCCGTTTTCTCAACTCTCTCGGGGTGCGGCGCAGCAACTACTGCTAACACTACACACACTCTCGTACATCACTTGTGACATGCGGGAGGCGATTCGTCGCCCTCATCCCCCGGGGACATACGCAGTGCGACACAAACGGCCCTGGAACCTCCATGGCTCAGTAGCGGGTAATGGAACTTGTACCTCAGTGTATCTGTGTATGTGCGTGTGTGAAAGCCCGGAGGAGTCTAGTAATTTGTGTCACGTTTTTATTTTTTACGCCGCAAAGGACGCCCCGATCGGCGGATAGTAACTAGCATGCACGGACTCAAAGACATAGATATATACATTTGTTTATGGCCTCCCCTCGCTGTGATTTCAACAATTAAGACTGCGTAAAGCTCTTATCCCCATTTTTTTTTCAATTTTGAATTTTATTTTTTGGACACTTCTGTAAAGCATTAAAATATGTAAACTTTTTGTGATCAGCATCAAAAGCTTAGACGTCTACCCGTCCCATTCTAGGGAAACTAGTCCCAAATATCTTAGAGTATTTCTTATCTGCAAACCAAGTAGAACTGTACATTTTTTGTACGGGTTTTTAAATAACACATCATTTACATATAATCTAAATATAATGACGTAGTTTTATCAAAAGATGCATACTATGGCTTCCATAGCCACTATCGCTTCAAAAATATCAACGAAAACCGCAATTTTTGCATTAATTTAGTATAAAACTGATTGTTATATTGTAAACATAAGGGTTTTAAACTTATTCTTGTCCCAAAAAATAATTTTATTTAGCTGTGGCTTATTAACATTCAGATTATGCAGTGTATAAAGGGGTATGTAATCCACATGAAATAGAATGTGTTGACTTTCTACAGTCATTTCTGCAGTTTATGAGTAACTGATAAACTATTCTTGCTAAGGATACTTCTACCTACATCGCATTCGTAGAGACTTTAGTGTACTGCTCCATTTTCTAGTCGAGCTTCATTCAGCTTAACTGACAGAAATCTCTTCAATGGCAAGATGTTTGCTTGCCTTGCCACAAAAGATGACGAAATATGTCAGAGCAGCCATCTGTAAGTCGTTTTGAACTACTTTTCACACTGTTCAAAGTGCACATATTGCAAACATGGTCGAAAAACCTTTTGACTGATGCCAGAGACAGCATTTTGTTAACCGACAAAAGTCACCGCAGGCAATTTAAGTAAGTCCATATTTGACTGGTATGAAATTGGTCTGCAATATTTAATTTAAATGGAAAATAAATATATAGAAAAAATAGCCAAATGTCTTTCAATCCCCTTATCATTGGCAAAAAGTAACCGACTTTGATGAGATGTCCAAAAAAATAATTTATGAATCTGTTTAGAAAATTACAGTTTTAAATTCTTTTCTTAGTTTGTACAACTTATGAAAAACTCTGGATGTATATCATAATGAAAAAAATAAAATAAAATGAAATAATTTATTTAATCAAGAATGTTAATCAGATTTCGGTATTTAAAGTAATTTCATTGACTTTGCCACTCAAAACAATACAATTATATAAAATAAAACTTCGCTTAGTAGTTGAATGCTCAGTTAAATCTATGAACTACCTGTACTAAGATAAACTAAAAGAATATATTTTTTAAGTCAAATCTTAATGTATTAACAACTTGCCAGTCCTTGCCAGTAAAAGAAAAAGGCCTGAGTAGTAGCCTGTCTAATGTAGACATTGGAGAAATTTTCTGGTTGTGTGGTTTGAAGCGTTTTTCAGATGGTTGGAGTAGTTCGGAAGTAGTGAGCTTTACAGGCACGCAAGTCATTTGATGAGCTTGCTGGTCCATTTTGTTTTGAGTCCTTTCTGGATAAGGCAAGTGACTGACAGCTGCGTGAGCTAAAGTAAATGGTGGGTAAGGGAAGGGTATGAATTGAAACAGGAGATAAACATCAACATGGGGAGCAACGAGCAGGAAAAGGACTTCACTCAATTTGACAAACATGACACAGAAACCCCGGAGCTGACTTGCAGTCCAAACTGCCAAGTAGAAGCTCTCCTAGTTCTGTTACTTCATTCTCCTGTCATTTTAATACACAGACCCATCCAGGGAATCCACCCGATCATCGTACCTGTTCCCTCCCCAGTCCGGCGTTTGCAATTAAATTTTTAAAATGCCATTTCGTAGCCTATTTCGAGTGTCTGGCCAAATGAAAAATGCCTTCTATGTGCGTCATAGGACCAATGGACTGTTGGGACCTGGGAGTTAAAGGAACTAAAGGCACAACATTTAGCAAACTAAACCCGATAGAAAATCAGGTGCTACATAGATATTTAATGTACAGGGTATCTTCAGGTCAAGTACACAATTTATTGTACTTTAGCTGGAGCTTGTGTGCAGTTGTGGCAAGTTGCAAGCTATTGAATTTTCTGCACCTTTGTTTTGCTAGCTTCTTTCGCTTCTTCCAACCGAACCAAGTGGAATTTCCCTCCCTTTCGGATTTGGATTTGGCTTTGGCCATGTCGCATTAAAGGACCGCAGTGTGGAATGCAGTTGGAAATGACTACTCATCTTGGCTGACTGTCAAGTGGGTCTTTTCGACCTCTCTCTCTTTTGCTCTTTTTCTCTCTGTCTCTCTCTTTCTCTTGCCCTCTGGGCCGCAGTCCAATTCGACTTGAACTCATTTCGCTAGAGACTTTTGCGAATTTCTGCAAGCACTGCAATTTCTCATATTGTTGTCTTTTCTTTTGTCTCTGTTTTGTCTTTGCTTTGGTAATTTAATTGCCAATTTTGAAGATTTTTCACTTTCTGGCCCCTTGGGTTGGAAAATGAAGAACGAAAAACACAGCAATGAAATGACAGTTTCTTTTCAATAGTTTTCGATGGAAAACTTGGAAAAGATATAATAGTGCTTGCCAACTCTCACGATATACGCTTCAAAAGTCCTTGAAGAAATGCAGCAAAACGAAGTAAAAGCACTGGAGTTGGGATAACCGGACTAAAATACGCCCTGCATTCAACAAAAATTTGGAAGCTAAACTAGTTTCTTTTAGCCGAAATTATAATAAAAAACTATATTCGGTCAAATCAGTCACTTCTTGTATAGGGGATGGGTCTATTCCCAAACGAATCGCAACTTCCGGTACATGTACTTATGAGTACCATTGTATATAGAACACATGTAAATAAGTCAAATATACATAATACTTGTATATCGCTATGCTGTTCAAGCTGAACAAAAACAACAAGTTTTTAACAATACAAATGAGTTCCAAGCAAAACAAAGCATACAGCACGATAAATTTATGGTTATCAGCTAGGATGGGGCAGAAAAAGAAAAAGAAAGAGAGAGAGAAAACAATACTTATCGTTAGCCAAGGGGTTAAGCGTACTTTTCTATATGAAACTGTATATAGTATATACCACATACTATATGTATTACGTTTATCACTTATGGACTTGTAGCAATCGTTTTTTCGTATGACATAAATAGAGTATAAATATAAATGTATATGAATGAATTAAATGGTTCTACGATAAAATTGGTTGCTTTTTTATTCATTCTAGCAAATACTCGTACAAGTTTCCCTAAAATTCCTTTCAAATTCTTTAAATTACGTATCTAATGGTAAAAGCATAGAAAGGGGTCCAATAAAAGCATTGCTTGATTTAAGGCACTGTTTAATAAAAAAGATAGAAGAAAGATAGATAGATTACAATCTTATCGTATTATATTCCCATTATTGCCGAATAAGCTCTGCTTAAGGGGAATCAAAATAATGCGTAGCGTGTAATTAGGTTTATGACCACAATATAGTGGCACTCATCCCGCCTAATAGATAAGGCTCATAGGAACTGGTACAATCAGGTGCTTTTGGCCTAATGTAAATTTGACTTGCGGAATGTGATAAAATTTATTTTATTTGTAAAAATGTCTTAAATCGAGTGACTTAAGTGTTTGTAATATCCGTGCTTAACTCATTTATTTAATTAATGTGACTTTAATGCATTGGAATTCGTTCATCCACTTACTTTTACTACCATCCCAGCAGGCAACTTTAAACAACTGTTGCGTTCCTACGTTTCTTGGAACACTCCCAACCTCTGAGTTTGGTGTGAAAGGTGTGCGCAACAGTTAACCCATATATTGTCCACGTTAAGAAATCCGGTGCCTATGCGTGCCTGCGATTAATGACAGCTTTCTTGGTTCAGTTCTTTGTCCTCGGCTGAGAATTCGACAAAATCTTTTCACACCCTGAATTCACACCAGCTATCGAAGAATGGAAAATTTGTAGGTATAAAGTAACTCCATTCTTTTGTCCGTATTTTGTGCCATCCGAATATTAATTGGGCCCACTGTGCCCAACTGACATTAGCCTAATGACCCAACGATAAGCCCTTATGCCCTGCCTCACTAATTTGTTGCCATCAGTTTTATGGACTTTGAGTTTTCTTTGATTTTAGGCATTTAAGCATTTAACTATGAATAGTCGAAATATTTTGACTGTCGAGATATGATAAATGTAGTCAACAAATCAGAAAGAAGGTCAACTCATCTTGGAAATTTTGTTTAATTATTTTTATATCTTATCATTAACAGATTGATATCTGTTGTTTTCAATTAAATATTATATTTATGGACACACTTGGGAATAACATTTTTAAATTCATTCAACTGAAGTATTCTCAATTACGCAATCAAATAATTAAAATCTAATAATGATTCGGTTAATAATAGTAACAAGGAAATTATTTTTTATACCCTGCAAATGGTATCGAGAATTGAACGCATGTCTGTCCGTATGAACTCTTAGATCTCAGAGATGGTAAGAGCTACAAACACCAAATTTGGTAATCAGACTACTTTTACGTGTAGACAGATCAAGTATATTTCAAATTGTTGCCACGTCCCCTACCATTAAGGAAAAGGATAAAATCAAAATTGTTTAACACAAAAGTCTTTTCACCGACCAATTTCACTTAGGGGAGCTATTTTATATAGTTTTCCGATCCCAAACAAACTTGTTTATTCATAATATTTACAAATTGTTTGGGTTTGGCTTAGATTGGTCAATTTGCACTATATGGTTTTAAACAAACTACCTATTTTCGACCATGTTGGCCTATGTGAGCTATGGAATATAGTTGTCTGATTTGTGCTTGGTAAGCATAGTTATTATGGTACCAAAATAGAAGCGTAACAACTATTTAAAATAAACTTGACAAATAAATGGATTAATGTTCCAAATTTGGTGACTAGCTTTTATAGTCTCTGAGATCTTGGTGTTTATAGAGACAGGCAGACTACTATATAGTCTGACTATAGTCTGACAAGCCTAATAGACTATTAATACTATCAAGCTATCTTAATATATATGTATGAGAGACAATATACTCTCTTGAGAGCTTTATAATAAGAGCTAAATTTATAGGCACTTAAGCATATGGTCGTACTAGACGTACTAGAGGGAGTGGGGTGAGATCGTCACAGGGTATTCTACGTCCAGATAGCCCGAATGTTATTTTTGTTGTTATATTCGTTTTATATATAATCGGAGTGATTTAAATCTTTTCGAACATATTAAAAGTCTATTTGGACTTAAGATGTTTTCAGATAGAATAGTCTCAAGTGTTTTTAATTTTTCACTTGAAAATCAAGCTTTGAATAGTTCAAAACTCTTATCAAATAGATTAAAGTCGTGTACATTATATGAAAATAATTTAAATGGGTATATTTTGAATAAGACCGAGAATACCTGTTACTTTAAGCTCAGGCTATATCAATTCGGCTTTTAATGTTCAACAAGAATATATATACTTTATGGGGTCGCCGACGCCTCCTTTAATGAGTAACTAACTTTGTATCTAATGGCATAATTTCCTCTGCAACGGTATGAGAAAAACAGATTAAATAACTTTTAGTTTGAACTGTTGAGTTTAACAGTTTTTTTCAGTTGTTTTATTGTAATGTTTTGATTACATTACAACTATGTAGCACGTTCTGAAGTTTCTTAACGGATGACATACGACACTATCCGAGTAGGTACTCAGTACTCAGTAACTCACTTGCATTTAGGTTTAAATATGATTTTTGGCAACCACTTCCTGTACACTTTCTTTATTATTTTTTATTTGATGCAATGTAATGTAATAAGTGGATGACTGTTTATGTGTGAGTGGGTTCCAGGTCATGTCTTCGGAACACAAATCATACAAAGAGTTGGTTTCTTCACATGACTCGCTTTCAGTTTTGACTGTGTTAGCACGTGCATCATTTTCCCATCTTCCTGTTCCGTAATATATTACGCAATTGTGGATTCTGCCCACATGCGAAACCCCGATTTCAACAGCCCAGTAGGGCCATTTTTTATGGATTGTCTGCCGTCAGGATTATGAGCAAAGTGAATTGAAATGGAACTATGAACAGCACTCGCAAAGGTCATTTAAGTTGTGAGCACAGCAATGTGAACGAGTCCCAGACACTTTAAGTGCTTTACTCTACAAACAGTGGGTGTTGATGTACAGTGAGTTTGGCAATGGGAGTTTAAGTTTAAAATGGGTTAAAAAATTTAGATTTTAAAGCATTCCTCACCACAGTGTAATATGAAATATTTGTTGATGAAAAAGTTCACTTTTGAATGAAAACAGTCGGCTTGCTGTAGGATTTCTAACTCGATGTTGGTTTGAGGGATGTCTAAACTTCTTTTAATCACAGAATGTATACATAGTAGGAAAATAATAGTTGATAATAAAAATTAAGATTCGACCGGAAATATCTATGCGGACTTGTTGCAATTTAAACTTTGCTCTTGTTTTAATGTAATTCATTCAAGGACATGGCCAGGTCGTGTTGCCTGAAAGCTACATTCAAGTCGTTAAATGCGATTTACATAGTGTCCAGTTTGTGCAGTTTTTCCGTTTTTAGACCTTGTAATCCAAAAATGAGCGGGACTTCCAATGATTGCCAAAAGATACTTACATATCGACCAAATTAATGCGTGTTTGTCTAGGAATTACTCAAGTTATATTCTTTTCGATTTTGTCATGCTCCTTTCATACCCCACATTGTAAATTCCCCTAGCAACAACTTAATATTTTTTAACTAAATCTGCATATCGGAAAACAAAAACTATGCTAGGGGAATAAAATATAAATTAATTAAATTTTTTTTATATTTTTATTAATTTTTTTTAAATGCGTAGTCTTTTATACCTAACGCAACCAACTAGTGCTTTCGTCAGACATATTTTGCATACCTTTTCCTCCACAGACGCTGAGTTTTTTCTGCAGTTTGCACCTCCCCTAACACACACAAACACATACATACATGTATACGTCTGTGCATTTTGTTGCTTATGTATGTGGATCTTTCTAGTAGTTTACTGTGTGTTTGTTTGCCCCTTTTATTTCCTCTTTTGGGCATAGATTTTTGTAGAGAGAGGCGGCTGAAATTGTCATGTAAATGGGATAAGTTCTGGCACTAAATTGTTTTCACAGCGACTTTTGCTTAGTTGTTGACTTTATTGTTTCGACGTTTTGCTAAATGAATTTTCATTTGAAGCTCTTCCGGATCGCACAAACAACACAAACGGCATTGACAGTTTTCAATTTGCTGTAACACAACGAGCCAACATTAATTGCAGTTTTTGGCTTGGGGATACAAGAAGATTGAAAATACTTGGTACTGAAAACTCAATTCACTTGGTAAACCATTTAATAAAACATAGAAAATTGGTTTTCAAAACTAGCAAATTACTAAACGGAAGAGTTATTAAATAGTAATATTTTTTAATTTTCAAGTTCACTGGCAATTTAAAGTACAAATTTTAGTAACTGACCTCGCTTTTCGTTTATTATTTAATTTTCTACTTGGATTCAATTTAATTTATAAGAATAAAACGTAAGCACAGTCCATAGGCAAACTTCGTATGCTAGATAAAAATGTAATCGGTGAGGAGCGTTACCAACAACATGTAAATAATAGAATAATTAAAATCGAGCAAGAAATAAATGAGTGTAAAATTGGACATTGAACTTTAGAACAAGCAAAAATAACGAAATAGGTTTTAAAATGCTTAAACACGTAAACAGAACGATCAAAAGGTATCCACGCCCCTTTTTAAGAGCAGTAGACTTTTCAGCAAGGCAACATCTGAACAACATCAACATCTTATATATTTCTGTATGAAGATAATCTGTGCTGTTAACAAAAGAAGACTCTAAAGATTGTTTTTTTTGAAATACTACATATATAGTATATATTATATACTATATGAATGCTCTATTTTTTGATCGTATCTACATTTATATCTACCTATATATCTCCATTTTAACTTTAGTATTAAATTATGCAGATTAAAATTTTCATCATTATACAACTAAACACATCCCTATTGGAAATTAATTCAGTAGTACCAAAACTCTGTACAGCTGAACTACAGAGTTAGTAAAGAGTTAGGTACTACATCCCTCGTTCAATGGAAAATTGTTAGTAAGAATTTTACGTTTTACAAGTGAGAATTTCCCGCTACTCTGGTCAGCGAGCCGTTCACACTTTTGTGATAAGTTTTTAAAGATTGTGCTGTTGGTTTTGCTGCTCAGAACTTTTTGACGACTAGAAAAAATTCCTTGTGTGAAAACTGTCTTGAACGGGGTAGCGGCGTTCTCACACAAAAGCGTTACAGAACGACGAAACGATCTGTTGGTTTAGATCAGTTTCCTAGTGATTTTGATGGACATGCCCACGGGAAAACGAAGTTAGGCAGTCTGTAGTTGGGACTACTTCTGTGTGAGTTATTCGCACGAAAAATGTGAAATTTTCGTGCAAATTCTCCTACTGGGATTACACTGTTCTTTAACAAAGTTATACTCTCACCGGCCTTCCTCTCGCCCTTGACCCTTCTGCTTATCCCTGTAATATTTATCGGCAAGTTTACAAGAGCTTAACACAAATTGCCAAAGGAAAATGCAATCAAAATGGTTAAGAGCTCGAAACGTAAAGTGAAAAGATTAAAACGAATTTTAGTGCTTAATATGGGAGTGTTTAAGTTTAAACACTTAGTAAAGTTAACATGATAACTCTTTTAAAGATTGTTTTAGCTTTACTCTATTAGCACGCCACTCTTCAAAATTACTTACTCATTAAAATCAAAGCAATTAACAGAAACACCAGACTTGTCACATGTAACAAAGTGTGTGTTATCGTTATCGGAATAGTTATCGTTATCTTGGCTTACTTTCAAGTTGATATAACTGTAATTGGCAAATCAGAGCCTTTGATCAATTGATTTTTAAGCCTTGTTGTCGACTTAAATTGCGTTCAATAAATTTTTCACTTTAACTCATTAATGTCATTCAATTTTTGTTTGCATATAGAGTAAGATTTTATCAAAATTTTTAAAATATTTTATATACTTATAAATGGGGCGTCTGCTTATGTTATCTATACCGTCGCCTTTCTGTCTATCAGCCGCTGGTTTTTTCCCATGACGCAATTAATTATAAATTCTCCAGCAAAAGATTTATTTTTTAAACCCCTTTTTAAGCCAATTGCATATCTTAATTGCAGGTTTTACTTGGACTAAAGATACGAATTTGAGAATGTGAAACAAATGTAAGTAAATTAAGAAATTCTTTTCATTTCAGTTATTTTTAACACTTAATTTCATTTAGACAACATTTCGAAACGTGATTCAACCGCCCCGCCCAGAAAAGCCGCCCAGAGCGTGAAAATCAATCAGATGAAATGCACAAAGGAAAAGTTTACAAAAGCTTCTAAAAAACAACATAAAAAACAGAAACAAAGCAATCGAAAATATTGCATGCAAAGCAAATGCTAATTTAAACTATCAGCAAAATTAAAAAAGCTAAAAGAGAACGGGAAATATTAAAGAAATTGCAATCAAAACTAAACGAATGAAATCAAAAAACCAAAGAAGAGTCACACGGCCAACACGTAAAAAACAAAGACAACAACAAAATTGGCACAACAACAGCTACAACAACAACAACAACAACAGCTACAACAACACCAAGGCAGCGTCTAGGAAGCAGAAGAGGAATCATGTTGCTACCACAATCCAAAGATATTAGAAAAATGAGTGGAACCGTGAGCAACAACAAAATGGGACTGGGTAAATCCATTAAAATGTACCTGACCATATTCATAGCCACGACCTGTGTCTACATGGTGCTCTATCAATATCACATGTCCCGACAGCCCCTCGCCGCCAACGAGGTCATCAAAGTGAGTAGCCACTCTACGACGTAGTAGTACACACTCCTCAGTAGTAAATATTTAGTTAATAGATAGTGACATTCTTAGTACGTTTCGTCGTCGCCTCTGAATAGTTCCGAACCGAACTAGATAGCACATAGTGATATGACGATAGCGTAAATTGCACAAGTTGATTGCCTTTGTATGTTAATGCTTGACCTTGAAAATCCTTCAAGTTGAATGTCTTGGTTAACTCATTAGCACTTTTAATTATGCCTTCGAAATCATGTCATGTAAAGTGTTGCAAACAGCTAGTAACAGTTCTGAACTAATTTTTAGAAGTAATTATTTCGAGGTAACTTTTCCGTAGTGCCGTAAAGTGTTTGCTTGTAAGGTTCAAGAACCTATTTCTTTTCTCATATTTTTTTTCTTTTTCCTCGCTCAATGAGTGGGTTGGTACTTCTCTAAGTAAATTGATCAGCTTCTCTTTACTTTAACTTTATTTATTAATGTATCATTTTAAAAGTACCAAAGAACTCTTCTTAGAAGTGAGTTAAAATAATGGTGCAGAATAAAACATCGCATTTAGCGTAACCCTTTCGGGACTATTGGGACATTACGTCCCAGAAATTTTCAAACTTCTGTATTTTTGATCAATTTGTAGGCTCCGCCAATGTAAGCTTACATATATGTATAACAATTATATGTCCCTGGATAAAAGAACGATTTCAGAGTTTTCAAGTATGCAGTAAATATTTTTTTTTTGTTTCGATTCGGAATATGTTAAAAGATTTTCTGTAACTATCGTGGGTTAATTTTATTTTTGAATTTATCTCTATGACCTGTTCTAAAATATTTTATCGTAAGACTTCTATTAAAGTTATCGGGAATTTCTATAATTTATGAGCAAGAGAACAATTCTCCAGTCATTAATTATATCTTCAAATTCATTATCAAGTGAAAAATAAAATTCTAGGAATAATCATTATGTACAATATTTTCAATTTTTCGCTATGAAGTCTGCTTTATATTCGATTCAATATTGAGTTCAATTATAATATAAATTTTATTCATTTGGTTACTAACATATTTATACTATATATAAGTTATTTGGAAAATACATCAATTATTCATTCTACATCAATTCTGTATTGTAATTGCCTTTTGTTTTGTTCTTTCTCTGTGTCTCTCTCATTGGGGAAACTTTCCACTTTTCTCAATGATATAGCATACTAATAAGTCGTCATTATCATCATCGACATCATCAATCGCATCGTATCTGTGGTCGTCAGTCAATGCGAGTACCAGGGAGGACGGGCAGGGGCAGGGGCAGTTGCAGGTGCATGCCCCAAATATTACTGAAGTGTCGTCTTCCCCAATTGCCACCATAGCTTTGTCTTCTATGTCCATCTTATCGACGGTTTTATTACCACCATCATCATCATTATCAGTAGCATCAGATGCCAAAAACAACACCAACATAAAAACTTCATCTTCAACAACAACAACAACAAGAACTACAGCAGCTGCTGCTGCTGCCATGCCAACGACAGCAGCAGCAACAACAACATCGACAACAACAACAACAACAAAAACCACTCAAAAACTATTAACAACAACAAAAAGAACCAGCCACGCCCACAACTCAAGGGGAAACATCAGGGGCGTCGCTCATAAAACTCGCCCAACATTTATTGCCGTCACCGAGCCCGTAAATATTCTTAAACTGAACTAATCTATAACACTTGTTATCAACCAATTAATTAGCTTAATAACTATATTAAGTATCTAATTAGTTTAACTGGCATTGTGCACGTGCATCCAAAGCTTTATCTGCAGTTTGTTTTCGCCTTGTTCCACCACTACACAATTTCAAATAACGTAATGAATTTTCACTGTGTTTACTAATCACATACGTTAAATTTATTTGCACGTGGTCTAAGTATGTATCTGTGTAGTATGTATTTAAGTAGTACGTATTTATCCTTTTTAGTTATAATTTCCCGTTTCGCTCTACTTTTCGCTTTACTTTCCTGATTTCTAAGTGACCTTTAATTTCGGAAAGACCCTGTGCCCAAAAAGAATACAAGGGGCTGTTGTGGGGTCACATATACATATGTTCTTCAAGAGCACCAACTGCCAAAAAATGTATAAACCGTTTTAGATTGTCCCATGTATAAAACTAGCTAACTATCTTTACAGTCTTCATTCATATAATCTGACTGAATCTAGTCATGTTCAGAAAAATATGTAAGGAAGCTCGCAAAGGTCTAAGATTTCCGACTTTGAAGCTTATTAACTAAGCACACAAATTGTGTAATCCGTAACCAAAACGAGTATAGAGTCTAAAAGGTTATATAAATAGGACAAACTTTACACATTTTTTATATGGTACCAGTAAGTGTGTCATTACCAATTGGAAATTTGGTAATGGAAATTTGGAAATTAGGAAATTGGTTACTTGTTTGAAAAAATTTAATCTTGAACGAGTACGAGATATTTTAAAATCGGCTCGCACGACAGTAACCTGTCTTACTTGGTTATTGAAGTTCATCCCGATTTTTCAAATACAAGTGCTCGATCTTTTCGCTCGACTTCTTTAACTAGTTGCTACTTGTTCATCATGTTTGATCATGTATGTGTGCGAGCTAAAGTCTGATCCAAATATGTTCAAGATATGTAGAGTTATGACATTCACAAAGTGACCGGTCGATTAAAACTAAATGTTTTCATACAAGTCTCTCATTTGGTCCTATGGGAGTTATAGGATATAGTGGTCCGATCTAGATGAAATTTTGTGAGGATAGTGGTGAAATCAGGTAAAGTAGGATGTTGGACACCAATTTGAAATAAATTTGATCTGCGCACACTTTGAAGAAGAAGAACAATTCAATCGTTGTTTCCATAAAAAACGAATATCTACATATAAATCCAACAAAAAGTTGGTTATGTTATCATGGTGGCTATAACAATGTATTTTGTTTGGCCAACGAGGCATTACCAATGCAATCGAAATGGGTTACATATTTGTGCACGTTTCGCACACCGACACATGAATACACACCCCCACACTCATGTGGATCATTTTGAGTGCATAATAAACAGATATTTGTAGTTTCTGGGTTAATCAGTTTGCTCGCTTGACAAACACTCCGTGTACGTTCCTCTCCTCTGCCAATTATAAATGATATGCAAATAAAAAGATTTTCCATACAAAATACTGCATTGAGCCTAATTTGAAAATTGCTCAGTGCGCATTGAAACCCGTAAACCGAAACCACCACAACAACAACAACAACAAACATAACAATCGCCATTGAGTTCCACCTACTCTAGGAGGTTGTTCCAGTTTCGGATCTGGGGCTCTGTTGCTCTGGGGACAACTGCTGAGTTGTAGATCTCTTTGTGATCCAAATGTTCTGAGTGCAAGCCAATTGAAAAAGATTCGCGTTGCATTTCTAAAGACAGACTAGTTAGCTAGTTCTAGTTAGTTGTTCTAAGCCTGTAACTAAGGCTGTTTTTTAGTCAATGTCAAATGTATCTTAAAGATTGGAGGCCTTAGGGTATACTCGAGTAACTTTAGGAAGAACTTTTTGACTGACTGCAGGTTTGGGTATAAAGAATTGTCCACTAACAATTTAATTAGGTATTTAACGATAATAACACACATTTATTCCACAATTTTTCATTTATTGTTGCCATAATAATACTTATTTAAATGTAATTTTAAAGCCATGCAATTTATTTATTACAATGGGCGGTTTAACTTACAGTGACCTATAAAAGAGTTACATAAATAGCTCAAATGTGATGTTTTCAGCACATGCTTTTATCGTTTTCGTCAGTTAGTTTGAATACTCTGTAAATAAATAGACTTGGGTCAGTATGTATTTTTTATGAAACATTGAAAACTTTTTATGCTAATTAATTTTGTTAACATTTTTATATTTCTACTATAAAATGTCCGTATTAATGTAATTTGAAAGCAACACCATTTATTTATTACAATGTACTATAGTTTAACTTACAGGGTAACTGCCAGTCGTTGCTAGTTATTCTTTGCATCTAGTCAAGCTGTATCTCAGTGCACTTTATTTATTTGAATGCCTTTGTTTTTTGCAAAAAAATTCAACAGAAAATTCATTTGAATGCATTTTTGTGTGTCAACAAAGAACAATTTGCTAGTGTGTGTGTGTGTGTGTCTCTCTCTCTTTCTCTCTGTGTGTGTGTGTGCCCTGCTTAAAGTGTAACTTAGTAGTACACCAACTGGACACAGACACGCAGCAGAGTAAACCCGGTCAACTAGTCAAATTGTGAATTAATTTGCATAATTGCTCCTAAAGAGAAGCACACGCCGCGTGTAACGCACACTCACACACAAACACACACAGACACACACACACACACTCGGAATAGATAATTATATAGTCTTAGTTAATACTATCCACCTATTTCTGCTTCGTCCTCCGCAGCCGCCTCTGTACATCATCACGCCCACTTATCGACGACCGGAGCAGCTAGCCGAGTTGACTCGACTGGGATATACCCTAAAGCATGTGGTGAACCTGCTTTGGCTTGTGATTGAGGATGCCAACAAGACGAATCCACTGGTAGCCCACACCCTGGATCGCATTGGAGTGCCCTATGAGTACCTAGTGGGTGGGTATTGCCACAAAGTAATGTGATTGAAGTGTTGTTAACCAACTCTTGTTGTCTAACTACAGCTCCTATGCCGGAGCAGTATAAGCTAACGAAGCGTGCCAAGCCCCGAGGTGTCTCGAACCGGAATCGAGGACTCGATTATCTACGCGCCAATGCCACTGAGGGCGTACTGTACTTTGCTGACGACGATAATACCTATGATATTAGCATATTCGAACAGGTGCGTTAGTCCTCGCATGATTTGAAAGAGTTAATACTGACTGAGTTTTTAAATATAGATGCGGTATACCAAGAAGGTGTCCATGTGGCCAGTGGGCCTGGTGACCAAGACGGGAGTCAGCAGTCCCATTATCCGGGAGGGTAAACTGGAGGGTTACTATGATGGGTGGATCGGTGGACGAAAGTACCCAGTGGACATGGCTGGGTTTGCAGTCAGCGTTAAGTTCCTGCGCGAGAGACCGCAGGCCAAGATGCCCTTCAAGCCGGGGTACGAGGAGGATGGCTTTCTGCGTAGTCTGGCGCCCCTGGACAACTCCGAGATCGAGTTGCTCGCCGATGAGTGCAAAGAGGTAGTGTCTTCTGTACTAATTTGATATTCATATAATAACCAACCTAATCCTGTTGCAGATACTCACTTGGCACACGCAGACGAAGAAGAATCCTTCTGCACTTGCTCTCAATATGACGAGGTATGGGCACACGAATCTGGCGTTCATTGAGAAGCATCTGGTGCGACCTTAGATTACAGAGGTGATAGGGATTAAAAGGTTAAGAGGATTGCTGGTTTTGGTCCAACAGTAATTATCGGCAGTTAGTTACTACTGTAGAACTAAACTTGGTTCTTATTTGCGAGTGAGCTCACAAAGTGTCCGTGACTTTGACCAGTTGTACAGGGTACAATAAAGGCTGTTGAGGTCGTTTCTTTATACATATATCGACTATCATTAGTGTTGCACAACGTTAACTAAATACGAATATAGTTAGGCTCTAAGCGCACAGGGTTTATACGATTTTTGTAATCATGAGTAGAGAATTAGCTTGGTTTGACCCCAGAATCAGAATCAGCATCATCATCGATACTCTCACAGTCAGTATAAGTATTTAAGCATTGTACATTAATACTATAAATATAAAATCAGTCGGAAAATGCATACACATTAGAAATAAACATGTATATATTTTGTACATACTTGAAGCATAAGCCTAAGCCAACAGCTAATTTAAGATGATTAATTTAAAACATTTCAAGACAAAGACGTATTTGAGTGCATTACTTTACAAAAGACAACACTTTAGTTTTAATTAAATTTAGTTATTTAAGCCGATGAGATATTGAAATCGATTTCATGTGATCATCTCGTATAAACCACTCCAAACAATACACACAATTATGGTTTTCGTTCCTAATAAATCAGTGGGTATTATATCACAGTTTGATATCAGTTGGTATTATATCACAATTTCAACTTAATTCTTAAACATATCTCGCTTATATTATTATATTAGCACACAGTAAATTTGGATCATTTTTCATAGAAAAAAAAAAAGAGTCAATAGTTCAAGGCCGAAGCAATACACAGACATTCTCGAGTATGGGATGGGCGTGGCTAAAGTCGGGCAAGTGCACACATTTATTTATATGCCAGCAGTGCTACATGGAAGCCCCTTCGAAGTGCAAACAAACAGCAGCCCAAATGTGGGGTGCAAACCATTTAAATAATGCATGTTGGCACACTTGTCTATCAAGGCGTTACTCCAGACAGACGGACAGCATTTTATTCGGGACAGACGGAGGCCAATGGTTTGGTCACATGGTCTGGGCTGGGCTGGGCTTGGCGTGGCCTGGCCTGGCCTGGCTATGGGCTTAGGCACCCTCGTGGAACTCGAAATCGCGTGCCAATCTGATGGCGAGGCAGTAGTAGTAACAATTGAAGCGGGGAAAAGAGGGTGATGAAAAAAGAAACAGCAGTTTGAGGAATTACCGAAAAGCCAACAGCATGTTTAAGAGATAATGGCCTTACTGATGGAATTCAATTATACAAAGTGGTAAAAGCAGAAAGAGAAAGTCCAACCAATAGTTATTCAATCGATATTCAGTTAGATATTTAACCAAATATTAAAAGCTCTTTGTAAAAAGTATAAATATCTCAATGAACCTAAATTACTCTAGATATGCAAGATACATAAATGGGAATTACTAAATATTTCTACAATTTATACATAAAACTAAACAAAACATATTTATCTATGAGTATTTAACGATAAACGATATTAGTTAGGAACTTACAAAATTACAATCTTAAAACACATTATTGATTCTAATAATAACTAACTAATCTCAAGGGTAAATCTTTCGTGGAAAACATAAAATATTCTTATTAACGATATGGAATGGAATGAACTTAAAATCTTACAATTCTCAAATCGATTTCGAACTTAAGAAAAACTTAAAATTTCGAGTAAACGTCTATACTGTTATTTAAAAAAATGCATACTACATACATAAATAAATAAAAATAAAAAAAACTCTTCAAAAGTGAATAAACGAGGAACTTCAATCATTTTCGTGTATTTCAAAAAACACAACAAAACTTCAATAAATATCTTACAAATGTCTTACAATAAATATTTTTCTAAATAATGTGCATTTATGCTATTTGATGGATTTGGATTTGGATTAAAGGGTTTCTCCAACAAGAAAAAACGGTTATCTTCGGCTCGCCGAAGATTAAATACCCTTGCAGTTATGAATAGTGCGTTAATTTGGTTTCAATCACCAATTATTTCTATGGGAGCCATATGATGTAGAAGTCCGGTTTAGATGAAATTTGAAATTAAAAATTGATTCTCTGTGAATTTCGTTGAAATCGGTCAATAGACACTGAAAATGTTCATACTAAGCATTTCAACCGATTGTTCCTATTGGAGCTATATGATATAGATTCGAATGAAATTTATTCAGCAGACGGAGAACGATTATAAATGCATATCGCGTAAATTTGGTTGAAATCGGTCAATAGACACCGAAAATGTTCATACATTTGCATGCATTTCGACCGATGCTTCCTATGGGAGCTATAAGATATACTGATCCGATCTGTCCGATTTTTACAAATGATCTGCGTGCAGAGAGAATACACATCTGTGATAAGTTTCATTAAGATAGCTTAAAAACTGAGAGACTGGTTCGCATAGAAACAGACGACTCGGCTGTTGATGCTGATAAAGAATATACTATATACTTTATGTGGTCGGAAACGCCTCCTTCGATGCGTTACAAACTTCGTGACCAAAACAATATACCCTCTGCAAGGGTATAAAAAGCAAGATAAATGCTCGACTTAATATGCTACATCGTATAACGATAGTTGAGACTTTGACTTGATTTTGGAGTAATTCTCCTCAAACAAATAAAAAAAGATACAGTCGGGCGAGTCGACTATAAAAGACCCCTTACTCCTGCTCCTGCTAGTGCGATTATTCCATACCAAAAATAGAATTGTCGACCGATTTGAGCTAGTGATTGAAGCTATTGGCTATAGTTATCTGATCCGGATTAAACTCGGTGAGGATAGTTATAAGTATGGTGTACACAAAGTGTTTGAGTTGGGTTGCGATAGCTCAACTAACAGAACATGTCTTCATGCAAATGTCCTATTTTCGATCGATTTGTCCACTTTTTTAGAGTGCGGGGTCCAAAAAGCGTCCGATAAGCGCATTCAATAACAACAATTATATAATTTATATTCATATATAAAGAAATATTTGAAATGGAAATTTTCAGAATATAGATTGGACATTTATTTCTCAATACTTCTATAACAATTTGCAAAGCTTAATTTTAAAATTTTGATTGCTGTAGTTCTAAGTACGGTCTGATCGTCTAGTGGCGTCCAGGCAGCAACTCAACTGATGAAGTTCCTGTAGTCGCTCGTTAGATGAGAGGCCTCGGTAACAATATATCCGCAATATTTTACGTGTATTTACCATCGCTGGAATTTTGGGATTCCAAAATTCGTGTATCTTTTTAAAATACCCTTTAAAGTTCAGAGACAGATCGGCAGACAGTAGAATTCAACTAAGTGCAACGATATGGTAAGGTTAAGGTTAAGGTTAAATAGGAACTGTGCAGGATTATTTGTTGTCAACTAGAAAGCATACTACTGAAGGCACTAGACATTTTAATAATATACCGTACAATAGCTGTTAGTCAGTAACTATGTAAAGGTTGTAGAATATTTGATATGCTAAGAGATCTAAAGGATTGCTTGAGTTTAAATAAAACTACGTGAGAACTAAGAATATTGAACTTAAAGGTTAATACTTTAGACCTTATGGGCACTACGAGGGGAGTAGAGGAGTGTTCGATGGATCTATAGAGCTACGAAACAACTTACTTGACCCAAATCGCTTGAGATATAGATGGACGTACACGTACGGGTATGTACGCGGAGTATTGGGAAGTTAGGGTATTGGTCATTCGCCAAGAAAGTTGATTTATATCATAGATTAAGAGACAACATAACAAGCTGACATGCTCGATAGTGTAAGTTTCAAGCTCGATTGCTAACTATAGAACACTCAATTAGACATGGTTTGACGCTATCTTCAGCAGAGTGGGGGAGTGAGAGAGGGGGTAGAGAGGGTAGCAGAGAGTGGACGTCTCGTACTACTGTGTGGTACTAAAAAGATAACTCAACATCGATGGCTGCACGTGAAAGCTTATAGTTGCCTCTTCCCACTTGGTATGAATCAAACGCTGCAATGGCGTGTTGAGCGTTGACTCCTCCTTGGCGACCACATCGTTGCCAGCGCTAGCACCACTAGCACCACTTGCACCACCGCCGCTAGAGCTGGCGACACCAACAACCCCGGCAGCAGCACCACCGCCAGTGACAAGGGTCTCGTCCTTTCCCGACGCGGTGCTCTCCGGCGTAATTGGTTGTCGCTCCAACATGACCAATGCCTGCTCATTGTACGTCCGGTTGTCGATGGTCATCAGTATCTGGTGTCCCGAACAGCTATAATAGTTCACATCGAATCGCGACTCCGCGTGGTAGTTGCGCAACAGATCCGGATTCCTGTTAAAAATGACACCATAATGGCCCGTACAGCTGGTTATCCAAATGGGGTAGTTGGGTGTCTTCAAGCGGGATCCTGGCTGTCGGGACTGATTGACAGCGGCCTGTGGAACAAGAAACAAGAAACAATACACTCAAATTATGTGATCAAATTAAATTTAATTAAATTAATTAATTTGAGGTTTCAGGGACAGATACTCACGCTGGCGGACTCGATGTCCCAAAGCAGTAACCCGATCATGCAGCGCTTGAGGACTCCGTACTGGGGCACAGCCTGGAATCGAAAGGTAAATTCATCGTCAGGATCAGCGCTGATCATTTGGTTTCTTTGGGTAATCACATAGCTGTTCTCATCGCCCACGTTAATTACACCGTTGTGTATGTAGGGCGTGGCCCGCCCAGTCAGCAGTAAGGTGACGATCATCAGGGAGCCCTCCTCATGGTTGCTCATTGTCAGCGGAGAGCCCTTCGTCGAGTCCAAGTCCGTGCGAACTCTGCGATGCATCGGAACATTACAAAAGGATTAGAAATCAATAAAATATTTCTCGCCTATGTTTTAATATCACTTTTCAATAAATTCTAGACACGCTCTACTGCTGAAATCTTACTTTCCCATCGAACGTGTGAGAACGGCGCTATAAAGAAACAGCAGAGTGCCCGGAGTCTCCTCTTCTGTGAACTTTTTGCAAGCAAATCAGACAAATAGTTTATAGTTTAGCAATATTCTGAAGAAATAGATGAAACTTCAATTAAAGACTGAGTGAATTTCTTACGTATTTGAAATTTCGCTTCATAAAGTGTTCCAGTTCCTCGTTGGGCGACAGTGTGAAGACATAAAGCTGTGGCGGAAGAAAGGAAATTTCAATTTTAATTATTATTTAGAAGTGTAAGTAACTTGGCTAAAATACTGTTTTTAATGGGTTAAAAATTGACTGACATAAAACTAAACCTCTTCTAACTTTTGAAAGGTTCCCCAGAAATTTTAGCTCGGCTTGACGCAGTAAGTTAAATCAATAAGTAATGGATTATGCAATTGGCAGACTTACCTTCTCGGTGACCGTGTCATGAAAGTAGCTGGCACTGTGATCCACAAAGACCTCGTCCTCTGAGGGCAGCACCATGGTCACCTTACCCTTATCCGAAATGGTACGAAGTATTTCGATCAAAGCGTTAAAAAGCGAATCACGTTGCATTTCAGCATTGGCAAGCAGTGGACTAGAGGCAGAGAAATACTTATGGATTAGTATTACCTGTGGATTAGCATAATTGGAGGACGCACTCGGTACAGTTGCTGCGACTGCTCTTGCGGGCAAAGAGCAGATACTTGAGGACGAAGCCCTGCACCACGGAGAGCAAGCCACGTGTAGCGTTGCGAGGACATCTCAGTCCATAGGCTAGTTCCTCCTTGGGTCCAGCTCCGAAGACAAAAGATGTCTGCAGCCACTCGGCTCGCATTGGGATGGCTGCAGTGCCAAAGACCAGTTTTCGTAGCTCCTGGAAGAGAACTTTAGGAGTACGGATTTGGAGATTCTACTCAAAGAATCGAAACGTTTACCGTGGCCAGCTCGGGGGTGATGGGCGTACCGCCTTGGGTAATAAACTCCTTGTTCATTGCTAATCGGATAGCTAAGTACTTGGGACTTTTGTGCTTTTCCGCTATTCTCCTTTCCTGCTTTTCCGCTCTGCTAATGCCAATTTCCGCTCAAGACCTGCGCTACGTTCCGCGGCTTGTCTGCAAATGTTTTCTGGCTCCAGCCGGCCATAGACTGGCTTCTAAGCCTGCTCTTCTGCAACTTCCAAGCATTTGCCTGACAGCCCGACATTTCAGTCGTTTCACACTTTAGCGTTGATTTTTAATTTCATATTTAGTTCTGGCCCTAAAAAAAAATCATCAGTAACTAGAGTGACACATACAATGGCGTTGAGTGCGATAAAAGCCAAACAAAAATGGTAACTCCAAAGTAACTCAAAAATAAACAGGGAATCTCTCATAAGCGGACAACTACCATAAAGCAGTTTCGTCCACTCAAGGAGTGGCCGTCTAAAAGAGGTACACAAAAATTCTGTCCAGACGTAATTTTTAATAAAGCATATATATTCTTGATCAGTTCGCATGATCGCATGGATCTCAGAGTCTTATAGTCTCTGGTCTGGTCTATCTCTCCATCAAATTTTAAATTATTGGGACGACTCATTTTTATAAAACCATAACTTGAAAACGACTAAAGCGATCACAACCAACCCTAATTTTACCTCAGTTCGGATCGGACAGCTATAACCTATAGCTCCTATAGGGAAAATCGGTCGGAAATTGTCGGAAATGAAAAATTAGCAATTTATTAAGTACGGGGTTTACTAGTTTGGAACTGTTTCTCCCTACAGAGGGTTTCAGCCAGTAGTATATATACATACATATAAAATATATATATATCATTTCATGATTACGAATTATAAAGATGTATGATAAAGTTTTGATAGATATTAAAAGAAATAGCAGAAAAGGAAAACGCAATGCAGTCGGGAAATGGTTTGATCGCTGAAAACACTTACGAAGGATAAGCTTCAATGGTGACGTTTTCCTAGGTCTGGAGAAGATTTACTGGCTGACAAATGTCATGAGCAGTTCGAGATTGCTAGCTTATGCAATGGCTATAACTTTTTCAACATAATATTTTGAATTAAGATTTAAATAGAACTAGCGATTACTTGATGATAATTTTCTTATTTGAGGCCACTGTACATTGCGACCAAGGCTTTGAGGACTCGACTCGACTCGCTTGTCTGTCAGTCAGCGAAAGCAACTTTAAATGAAATTGAATTGAATTTAGTTCTGTGTGCACCACACGATATACTTCATATACTCGAAAGTGTTATTTAGGGGGTCTCAGTGGGAGGCAATGCGGGGAATCCCACCACTTGCGCATACAACGAGCATTCTATTGGACGCCAAGATTTTTGGCATGTTGATGCCTGCCATGGCGGCCCACACAACCGGATACGTGTAGTTGTGGATGCCTATTTGTGCCTCTTACAGGGCAGTTGAGTAATTAGATACCCTATGCATCAATTGTTTTGCTTGAAACTAGTACGATTAACAATCAAGACCAAATTTGCTGAGAATACATTAAGTCATGGGAATTGGTTAAGATTTCTACCTAAGGACACTTAATTAGTTCTACGAATTTAATTATTAAGGCTCGTTTGTCGTAATAATTTTACAGGGTGTGCGAGTAACACATATGCACACATTAAACGCTTTGCTAATTTAAATCTTCTATTGATTCGTTGTGTTTGCAGCTCCTAAGTGGCAGTGAATTTTGGTTAGCAATAACGGTTTGAGTGAGCCTTGGAACCTTGGATAAGTGATGTGCCATTTTACTAAACTACTTTATGTTATTTGTGACCTTAAGGGAGACAAACGAAATGTTATTTCCAAAACATTACGATATTTAAATGTTAACTAAAGGTGATTTCAATCAGTTTCATTAGCTTACTAGATATTTATCAAATTTACTGAAAACAACGAAAACGACTCAAGTATTTAACGCATTCCGAACAATATTTAGTAGCATTATAGTATTTAAGATCTAAACTAGGCACTAAAGCAAAGCACATCGATAAATAAAGTTTAGTCGAGGTGAATATAGGACGCTATTTACTTAATATTGCCGATCGATTGCAACTTTCCTATTAAACTACAGAGAGAGAGAAATGGAAGATCAGAAATTATATTGTTGGATCACGGACTTTACGAAGAGCTACCAGCTGACGTGCGTGGTCCACTCTGTGAGTTTTGGGAGGCAACAGTGCTAAGGGACGAGGCAAAGATGAAAGCGGCAGCTAAAAAGATTGACATTGCTGAACACATTAAATTTGCTGAGGTGCTGTTTCAGCAGCCGATCCGTATGCGGAGTGGGCCAATGAAGAGCAAACTGACCCACGAGGAGCTCGAGCATATACGAAAGATAGCCAAGGAAAACTTTGATGTCATCATGAGCACATTGAAGGAAATGCCACGCAGCATGCTATTCGTTATGTGAGTAAACTTTAAACTAATATTCCAGTATAAACAAAATTATTTAATTTAATTACAGTCGAAACTTAAATATTGTACGATCCATTGGCGATATGCACGGCAATGTTGTAAATCGTCCACAAGTCATGGCACGCTATGCCCAGCAATGTCTTTATGATCGTAACCTGAGATCACCTGTTCAGTCCGTACGTTGGTTGTGTCGCCGCATTCATTTTGAATACTGTCTGTGGATAGCTTCATTGCGACCAATTTTAATGAATTATTACCTCAATTTTCTGTATTTTGTTGGACGTGCGCCAGAATCGGCCAGAACCTTAATGCGCGACATTATGCAACAGGACAAACTGGAAGAGTTGCATTAGCATAAAACTTATAAATTTTATAGTGTTATATATTATAGCAAAAGTTTTGTACATGTAAATTTTAGTTGTTCGCTTTAAATTGGTGTGATTGGTATACAGTAAATATTGCTAGACAGATTGATAAAAAACGACTTATATTTATATTCAACGAAGATACCAGAGGCATGCACAAATGAGCTTCAACGACATCAACATGCCTAAAATCTTGGTGTCCAACATCAGACCCCCTAAATAACAATACATAGTCAATTTTTCATGTGCACACAGGACTCAGCACAACTCAACTTGATTGAAATTTTATTACGCTGACTATCGAGTCCTTAAAGATTTAGTTGAAGCCCACAGTTTACTCAAATACAAAAAATTGCATTATGAAAAATTTCTGTTCACTAATTTGAAATTATTTAACATTTTTCGGGCGCATCAGCATTTTTCCTTTCACAACGTCTTTATACTTATGACCGCTCAAATTACTGAAAATATAATAGAGATTACTGTGTGAATACTTTTAATACAATCGCCACCGTCACACTCACCACCAGCCACAATCTTTTGCGGAGACCTTTGCACTTTGAAAATCTCTCAAAACATCGTTGGTGACGTTACCAGACAAAGCACCCAAGCTCACAAAATGATAACCATCACTTGTGTTAGCAATCTCGAACTGATCATAGCTTGCGAGTTTTCTAGTTCCGTTTTGAAAATCCATACTTATATAGAGCTCGTGGGGATTGACTTTTGTCAGCCAATAAATCTTCTCCAGACCTAGAAAAAAGTCACTATCGAAGCTACCAAATCCTTTTTCGTAGCTGTCAAAGAGTCGAAATCTTGGGAATTTAGTGATTCGTTTTTGGATCAGCGTCCACCCATTGTCACAGAAAACTTCAAAAGCGTTAAACTCCGGCGGATTCATAGTGTAAACACCCGTAGTGTCTCCAAAGGAAATGCAATTGGTCGCAGTGACTACTTGATTTTCAGATCTCAAACTATTTCTCGAATGCATTGCGTTTTCCTTTTTCACCATTCCTTTTAATATCTCAGAAAGTCCCTTGCTAGTGTCAAGTTCGTCTAATAATTGAGATTTTCGATTAATTGCGACTAATTCAGATTTTTTAAATATGTCATCAATGTTGTTATTGGAATGTTCATATTTATGATAGTTTTTTGCCGCACAGACAAGAATCACAAGAAGCACTTTCAGCGTGATCACTCCTCCACAAGCTCGACCGTTCATTTTCACTCTGGAATTAACAACAGCGAAATTAAACTAATTGTAAGCACACAAATTATTTTAAATACTCAAAGATGCTTTCTGTGCTAAAGCAAGACGGCAACTGAAGGTACAGTTCTATCGAGAGCTCATTCGATTCGCAGCCTAAGCGCACAGGGGCGCAGTTAAGGGGGTGACACTTAAAGATTAATTATCTAAAAAATTGCTGAGCTATATTATGACTGATTCAAATAATAAAATCAAATAGGAGTCCTTAAGGAAGTTCAAGGTCTCACTCGTCTGGCTACGCTCCTGTTTAAACGGCAGACTCATAAGATAAGAGATACAGAAAGTGGAAGAGAGAGGAAGTAGTGACTGAGGCAGGAAACCTGATTCATTCACTCCCTTTTAGAGTGGATTGCAAATCGTAAGATAAGAGTGGTAAGCATTTTGTACATATATATATTTATGGATTAGGTGTCAATATTTTTGTAAAGTTTCACGGTTTGGTTGCTTTATTCATCGTTATTCACTACTTTTTGCTGCGCCAGAAATATGTGTCAAAATTTACATACAGAATTCTTAAACGGCATTCATCAGATTTGCTTAGCCAACATCAACCAAGATAGTATGTTGTATATGATATATGGTATTGTGATGTATGCAATATCTGATGTTGTCATATGCCCGAATAAAGGCAAGAGTATTAAACTTATAAACATAACGACACTTCTCGAATTGATTGTATAACAAACCCCGCAATCGGTCACTTATGTATGCACAGGCCTGCAGCATTACATCTGCAATGTAAACACTTTAAGTTTAGACGAATTCTACCGAAATGCCATCTGCATATTCGTACATACATACTGCATAATACATACTCCCGTTCTACCATTTTATATGCTTAGGTTAAGCTATGTTTTGAATTTAAATAAATAATCAGTTCAAACCTAAAAGTCAAAAACTCAAAACGTACAATCTTTTATTTGCAAGGCTCAATCTTGGAATGTTTGATGCCCAGCGATCAGCAGCTTTCCATCGATTTTTAGACCCCATACTCTAAAAAAAAGCGAAATGTGCGTAACAGGCAGAAGGAGGCGTGGCAGATCCAATAAAGTGTATTTATTCTTGATCAGCATTGAAAGACGAATCGATATAGCCATGTCCGTATGTCCGTATGAACAGCTGGATCTTTTAAACTACAAAAGCTAGAGCCACCAAATTTAGAATAAAAGTCCGTTATTATGTCAGGTTTACTTCTTTTGTAAAACACTTCGATTTAATACCAACACATATATTTACATATTATACAATTGTGTATACTGATTGAACATTTTTTAACCAAACTTATTCCGAGTCGTACCATGGGCCAAACAGGTCGAGAATTGCTTATTTGTGAGAAACAGAAAAGTTATCCACAGATCGATTTATCGCATCGCATGGTATACGATTCTTGCACGAGGTTTAAGGCCCGAGCATTTTTAAGCTTGGACATAAGGGGCTTTGCTTAAGATGAATTGGTAACACAATAGTTTTTCAAACAAATTCATATTTGAAGCATATTTTTATACTCTCTGCAAGAGTATATTGGGTTTGTGCAAAGTATGTAACAGGCAGAAGGAGGCGTGGCCGACCCCATAAAGTATATATATTCTTGATCAGCATCACAAGCCGAGTCGATATAGCCATGTCCGTCTGTCTGTCTGTCTGTCCGTCTGTCCGTATGAACAAACAGATTTCAGAGATGGTAAGAGCTACAAGTTCGTGCTTGGTGTCAATCGATCACATATTTAGTGGGAGCATTCCTAGCGACAGCAAAAATGCATTGGCATTTAAAATTTTGGACAGCCACGCCCCTTTTTCCCACAATACATAAAAATAATTCTCAACTTTCGTTCCGTTTTTAGGCGTTTGTTCATATAGTTTAGCATTGTAATTGTATAATTCGAGTGGAGGCTAACTATATCAAACTATCCTAGAAAGACTCATTGAAATCGGACTATAAACAAGAAAACTAGAAGCGTTACAATATTGATAATTAAACGCAATATCACTACTGAGTGCAAGCGAGACAGAAACATGGAAGCGTGATCGAACGTTTTCTCTGCTTGTGTGGCGGCAGCGCTAACCGCAGACGCTGGCTGCGCCGAATACACACATACAAACATATAATGTCAAACGTGTGTGTATTCGCATGCAAACAGATGTTTGATTTTGCTTAGATTGTTTTTGTTTCAAGGTGTTTTAATGGAAGTACTGCACATTGTAATATCTCGATGCCGATTTTAATAATTTAATCGGGATTAAAATGCAGAGAGTATTATACGGTCGGGCGTGCTCGACTGTACTTTTCTTTCTTGTTGACCGATAATTCCTATGTTAGGTATACAATATGACAGTCCGGGTTTTATGTAAATTGATCAGTATAGTTTATAATATTTGTGATTTTTGTGTTTTTTGAAATTTCAAGCAGAAGTGGACCACCTAACTGCGTGTTTTTGAAGGTCGCTGATTACTAGTACACTGTCAAACTTGCAAAATTACCAAGAACGAATGCTATTGTCTAGTCGCGTATAAGAACATGTTACTCGGTTTTAAAATGGTATTAACATTGGGGTATGTCCGTTTAGGGTATGGACACTAGTGAGTTTTAGAGCGGGCAAACTATCGATGGCACTATCGATATATCGAATATTTACCTTCCAGCGATAGTCTATCGATAGTCTTTTGCCACTATCGATAGTGAAGAGCATTTTTTGTAGTTACACTTTACTAAAATTGGCGGAAAACACAAGGCTTCGGTATAAAAATTTGGGTAAGAAAATGCAAACAATTTATAAATATAACAATTTTGTAATAAAAATGCATTATAGATTAACTTAAATTGGTGTGGGTGGCTCTAAGCATGGATAAATATGTGAAGAATCTGAAAACCAAGGGTAGGTGTAGAATTGAGCTTTTTAAACAATGTGTAGTGATATTTATACACATATCTTTGTATGTATGTATGCGTTGAAAATAATGTAGAAGATGGCAGCTCAGATGAAGAAAACAACGAAATTAAGAGAACAAGAGTTGGCAAATCAAAAGTGTGGTGCATTTTTACTAAATCCAATGATGGTAAGTCGGCGAAGTGTCTTTCCTGCGATAAAGTTTATAAAACGAGCGGAAACACATCAAATCTTTTCGATCATGTGAAGCGTGCGCATCCTACACTGAAAGTTGGAGATGTAGCGACGACACTGCAGACAACAAAGATTGATGCTTTTGTGAAATCGAATTCAAGTCGAAAAGCTGATCTTGACAGGGCTGTCATGAGGTATATAGCTAAAGTCATGCGTCCTTTTTTAGTTGTGGACGACGATGGATTTGCCGATATGTTACACGTGTTTGATCCACGCTACAAATTACCATCTCGCGGGACAATGCGAAATGTGCTAATGACAGATCAATACGAGAAGAAAGCCATTAAATTGATGGAAATATTAAATAAAATTGACTTCTGCGCTATAACTACAGATCTTTGGACATCGCAGGCTAATGAAGCATTTATAACAGTGACGTGTACATTTATCTCAAACGATTTTAAGCTGAGAACTGCGGTTTTGTCAACGGACAAGTTGCTTTGTGAAACAAACCACTCAGCACAAAATATTAAAGAGACATTGGAATCCGTTTTTGACAAGTGGGGCATATCGTCGAAAATCGTAGCAATTGTGACAGATAATGCGAGTTCAATGATAAAAGCGTGCGATTTATTAAAAAAAAAGGAATATACCGTGCTTTGCGCATACTCTGAATTTAGTAGTGCAGAGCTGTCTTAAGCTGGATTGCTTGGCGGCTATACTTAATAAATGTAAAAGCACGGTAACCTATTTCAAAAACAGTTCCATATCATATAAAAAGCTGAAAAACTACCAAGATGGCTATCGGCAAAGTTTTTATAAGTACGTCAAAAGCACCACAACCATTTGCTGTGGACGAATTGGACATCCTATCGGATTTATCAAAGTTACTTGCTCCGTTTGATACTGCTACGAAACAAGTATCTTCTAATACATCGGTTACAATATCACTATGTATCCCAATTACTTGTGGTCTTTTGCACACTCTGGACTCTACCAAGTCGAGCCTTAAGACTACCGAAGGTTTAGAAGCCTGCAAATTTCTAACGGAAAGTATAATTTCACGTATGCTCAAATATGAACAAGAAAGAAAAGTACAGTCGAGCACGCCCAACCGTATAATACTCTCTGCATTTTTTTCCCGGTTAAATTATTAAAATCGGTATCAAGATATTACAATATCTAGTACTTGCATTAAAACACTTTGAAACAAAAACAATCTAAGCATAATCACACATACATCTGTTTGCTTGTTTGCGAATACACATACGTTTGACATTATATATGTTCTTACATATGTATGTGTGTATTTGGCGCTGCCAGCGACTGCGGGCTGCGCTGCCGCCACACAGACAGCGAAAACGTTTCTGTCTCGCTCGCACTCATTAGTGATATCGCGTTCAATTATCAATATTGTAACGCTTCTAGTTTTCTTGTTTATAGTCCGATTTTAATGCACCTTTCAGGAATAGTTTGAAATAGTTAGCCTCCACTCGAATTATACAATTACAACGCTGTATTATATGAACCAATGCCTAAAAACGGAACGAAAGTTGTTTATGTATTTTGGGAAAAAGGGGCGTGGCAGTCCAAAATTTCAAATGCCAATGCATTAACGCTGTCGCTAGGAACCTCCATACCAAAATTGGTGATCCTAGGTGCCATAGTTACTGAAATATTCTCCGGAAACACCGATTTTTTCCGAGGTGTGTCTAGTTTTTTGCTCATTGTGGGCGAATGGGGCGTGGCATCGAAAAAAAAAAGATTCTTGTATTGACTGACTAAATATGTGATCGATTGACACCAAGCTCAAACTTGTAGCTCTTACCATCTCTGAAATCTGTTTGTTCATACGGACAGACGGACAGACAGACAGACGGACAGACGGACATGGCTATATCGACTCGGCTTGTGACGCTGATCAAGAATATATATACTTTATGGGGTCTGCCACGCCTCCTTCTGCCTGTTACATACTTTGCACAAACCCAATATACTCTTGCAGAGAGTATAAAAACGGTCGTTGCCACGAATTGCCACTCTCTTAGACCCACGGTTTAAGAAGCAAGGCTTCCGTTCTCCCAACAATGCTCTACTTTTCGAAAAACTGTTGGAAAACGCGATGACCGCCTTGAAAAATTCTATACAAGATTCCGAAATCCATGCAGTAGAGCCACCTACACCACTTCAAAATCGCAAAACTCTCTTTCAATTTGTCCAACAAAACAAAACAGAGCAGATGCAATTGTTGATATTCGACAATATTTAAATGTAAAACATTCAGATGAGGATGCAGATCCCCTACAATACTGGATGGTAACTGAGTGAATTTTCATAAAACATTAGAAAAAATATTTCTTTAATTTCAGCATAATCAGTCTAATATGAAGCATCTGGCACCAAAGTTTTTATGTGTTCCTGAAAAATCGACGGAGTCGGAGCGAATGTTTAGCAAGGCTGGACTTATTATTAGCAAACGTCGAGCTTCGCTTCATGCGAAAAATGTTAACATCCTTTTATTTTTGCAAAAAAATGATTGGTTTGATTAAAAACTTTGTTTGTTGATTTAAAATAACTTGATCTCTCAAATGTTAAAAAATTAATAAGTAAGCATAAGTTTATTATTTGAAATGTACTTGTTAAGACTGAAAAAGATATTAAGTTTGAAATTAATGTTAAGCAAAATGAATTCAAATGCTAAATAAAATATTTTTGAAAAAAATATAAATAAAAATGTGACGCTTTCAATTTGCTCGTTATTTTTTCACACACAATTTATTTCTACAAATTCTCAAACAAATCTCAAATTTATAATAAATACAAAAGTACTGAAATAAAAACGATACTATCGATAGTATTGATATAATACAAATCGGAGGACTATATCGTATAGCTGCCATAGGAACGACCGCTCAAAAATTCGCTTAAATCATGCATAAGTGTGAATAGTGATTGCATTGACCAAGTTACCTTAATCAAACTCACTAGTGTCCATACCCTAAACGGACATACGCCAATGTTAATACCATTTTAAAACCGAGTAACGTGTTCCTATACTCGACTCGATAATAGCATTCGTTCTTGTTAATTTTGAAAGTCCTTAAGGACTCGTATTTGATTATATTATTTGAATCAGTCATACTATTGCTTAAAAATTTTTTAGATTATTATTATTTAAGTGTCACCCCCTTAACTGCGCCCCTGCGTCCCTGTGCGCTTAGGTTGCGAATCGAATGAGCTCTCGATAGATAGTGATAGGTACAGACCTTCAGTTGCCGTCTTGCTTTGGCACTGAAAGCATCTTTGAGTACTTAAAATAATTTGTGTGCTTACAATTAGTTTAATTTCGCTGTTGTTAATTCCAGAGTGAAAATGAACCGTGGAGCTTGTGGAGTAGTGATCACGCTGATAGTGCTTCTTTTGATCGCGCTTGGTGTGGCAAGATATCAAAAACATGAAGATTCCTATAACAACATTGATGACATTTTCAAAAATTCTCAATTAGAAGACCAACTGAATTTATTAAATGATGCAAATAACGAAGACGAACTTGACACTAGAAAGAGTTTGGACGATTTTAATAAGAGATTTGATGAGATATTAAACGGAATAGTGGAAATGAAAAAAGCAATGCATTCGAGAAATAGTTTGAGCTCTGAAAATGAAGTAGACACTGCGACCAGTTGCATTTCCTTTGGAAACACTACGGGTGTTTGCACTATGAAACCGCCGGAGTTTAAAGCTTTTGAAGTTTTCTGTGACAATGGGTGGACACTGATCCAACAGCGAATCGGTCAAATCCCAAGATTTTTTCTATACCGGGACAGCTACGAAAAAGGATTTGGTAGATTCGATAGTGACTTTTTTCTAGGTCTGGAGAAGATTTATTGGCTGACAAAAGCCAATCCCCACGAGCTCTATATAAGTTTGGATTTTCAAAACGGAACTAGAAAACTCGCAAGCTATGATCAGTTCGAGATTGCTAACACAAGTGATGGTTATCATTTTGTGAGCTTGGGTGCTTTGTCTGGTAACGTCACCAACGATGTTTTGAGAGATTTTCAAAGTGCAAAGGTCTCCGCAAAAGATTGTGACTGGTGGTGAGTGTGACGGTGGCGATTGTATTAAAAGTATTCACACAGTAATCTCTATTATATTTTCAGTAATTTGAGCGGTCATAAGTATAAAGACGTTGTGAAAGAAAAAATGCTGATGCGCCCGAAAAATGTTAAATAATTACAAATTAGTGAACAGAAATTTTTCATAATGCAATTTTTTGTGTTTGAGTAAACTGTGAGCTTCAACTAAATCTTTAAGGACTCGATAGTCAGCGTAATAAAATTTCGATCAAGTTGAGTTGTGCTGAGTCCTGTGTGCACATGAAAATTTGACTTTATGTATTGTTATTTGGGGGGTCTGATGTTGGACACCAAGATTTTAGGCATGTTGATGTCGTTGAAGCTCATTTGTGCATGCCTCTGGTATCTTCGTTGAATATAAATATAAGTCGTTTTTTATCAATCTGTCTAGCAATATTTACTGTATACCAATCACACCAATTTAAAGCGAACAACTAAGATGTACATGTACAAAACTTTCGCTATAATATTTAACACTATAAAATTTATAAGTTTTATGCTAATGCAACTCTTCCAGTTTGTCCTGTTGCATAATGTCGCGCATTAAGGTTCTGGCCGATTCTGGCGCACGTCCAACAAAATACAGAAAATTGAGGTAATAATTCATTAAAATTGGTCGCAATGAAGCTATCCACAGACAGTATTCAAAATGAATGCGGCGACACAACCAATGTACGGACTGAACAGGTGATCTCAGGTTACGATCATAAAGACATTGCTGGGCATAGCGTGCCATGACTTGTGGACGATTTACAACATTGCCGTGCATATCGCCAATGGATCGTACAATATTTAAGTTTCGACTGTAATTAAATTAAATAATTTTGTTTATACTGGAATATTAGTTTAAAGTTTACTCACATAACGAATAGCATGCTGCGTGGCATTTCCTTCAATGTGCTCATGATGACATCAAAGTTTTCCTTGGCTATCTTTCGTATATGCTCGAGCTCCTCGTGGGTCAGTTTGCTCTTCATTGGCCCACTCCGCATACGGATCGGCTGCTGAAACAGCACCTCAGCAAATTTAATGTGTTCAGCAATGTCAATCTTTTTAGCTGCCGCTTTCATCTTTGCCTCGTCCCTTAGCACTGTTGCCTCCCAAAACTCACAGAGTGGACCACGCACGTCAGCTGGTAGCTCTTCGTAAAGTCCGTGATCCAACAATATAATTTCTGATCTTCCATTTTGAGTGTTTTTACGCACAAAAACTATAAACCAATTATGTTCATTACTATCCTGAGAACTTTTACACAGTACGTTTGATTACCTACTGTTGCCAGGATGCGGATCTGCGTGCACGAATCCAGTGTGGAAGATTTGCTTGCCAAAAATAGTATATAGCTTGTTGTCAATATCAGCCAAACTCATTTTAAGCTTCATCATCCCTTCAACGTCACTAATTTTCAAGCCATCCATCCATTCCATCGTTAGTACACGCTGTCGAAGACAATATTGAGTTTGCAGTACACTTTTCACGCGGATGCACCTACCGTTTTCGTTTGTGGCCAGTAGATCTTGGGCACCACGACATAGTTTAGCTTCTTCAATTCCTGAGAGCATCGTTCTGCATTCTGGCCTTCCTGAACAAAGTTAAGTTCATGTACCAGATTTTTGCGCAGATCGTTCAAGATCCAACCAAAATTATAATTCTTAAAAACGAGCTCGATCATGTCCTGCAGAAAGATAATGGTGGCCACGTCGCTGATGAAACGCTTCTGCAAGTCGTTATACTGGACTTTGACTGCCACTTGCTCGCCGCTATGAAGCCGAGCCTTAAAAACCTGGGCCAAGCTCGCGGCCGCTACAGGCTCGTAATCGAACTCTTTGTACATCTCTTCGGGCAGCTGTCCAAAATCCGAACGGAATACTTTCTGTATATCAGCTTTTGAGGTCGGTAGACATTCATCCTGCAGCCTGGCTAGCGTGCTGGTGTACTCAATGGGCAATATGTGATTAATGGCTGCAAACCCTTGACCCACTTTGATGTAGAGGCCACCATTAAGCAGACATGTTTCCAGTAGTCGTTCAGCGCTCTTTTGATGCAGCAGCTTTATCTTAGTCTTATAATCAGGATCATCCTCGGCCAATCGGAGGTAATCGAAGCCTATTAAAACGGCTGTTTTCACCGAGCGCACGAAACGTACGGACGATCCGGAATAGGTGAAATCGTTAACAATGCCATCGTATGTAATGGCTCCAGCTCCAATCAGAGCAAAGCCCACGCGTCCAAAAGGGAAATTTTTCCAACTGCGATTAGATATGCTTTGATGCGCTGCTAGCCTCCTGCTATGAAATTGTCTTACTCCGAAAGTTGAGCGACTGGCAGTGCCAAGAACTTGCGAAAGAAACTAAAAAATTAATACAGATAATAGGTTTTATCAAACAAGCCAAGGGAATTACTTACTGAAGTACGCTGCATGTTTACGCACTTTGGTTCAAAGAAATGGAAATCAGCTGTTTAATTTACCGCAAGGTCAACTGCAAATTGATGTGTGCATAATTTGCTTTTTTAAGCAACTTGCACTCCAATTTAACAATTTGGAAGACTAATTTAATTAACAAAAGTAATCAATCCATATAATTTTAGAATTAGCAACAGGTAATTTTCAAGACTCGGAATTTGCATTGAAATCTTTAGCAGTCTGGCAGCTCTGGCCACTTCATCGATACTCGATAGACCGCAGGAACGAGTACATTGCCTTTGAAAGATATATAGAGTTGTCAGTTTATTAATAATCAATACAAATAAAGTACCCACTTTTATTTTTCATTCTGCCAGTTCTACTTATTTAACTATTAAGTTAATTACTTTTTAATTGTTCGCTTATGATTGGCATGCGAATGTAAGCAACAGCTGTTTGTTTTGCTTTCCGACTGTTGGGTGACAACCCTAACATTCTGTATACGAACGCCGCTTTGTTTGTGTTTCGCCGACAGCCGTCAGTCGAGTTCATTTCGAGTTCTTTTTATAGCGTGCAAGTAAAACAAATAAAAATTGTTTACCCTTACGTGGGATTTGTGTAGATAAAGAAGAAGGGCCTGCCCCGTTCAATAACCGAAATAGTGATTGCCGCACCTTAGCCAAAATGTCCGGAACTATATTGGAGAATCTTAGCGGACGAAAGTTGTCCATATTGGTAAGCAGCTTACTGCTTTGTCAAGTGGCCTGTTTCCTGCTGGGTGGCCTATACGCGCCACTTCCCGCCGGCCATCAAACCGTGCTGGGGACCAAATGTCGCGACATGCCTGGTCGTCAGAATGACACCAGCTTCTTTTTATACTCTAGAGGAGCTGGTGCCTGTAACCCGGTTCCGGCAGAAGAGATTGAAGACGATTTACTCAAGATGGCAAATAAGTTGGTGTACGTCTTTCAAATGCCGCTACCCCGGGACAATCGAGTACTGGACTACAGTCGTTGGCAACAGAATCTCATTGGAGTGTTACAGGTGAACATCGCGTACCTGTCATCATCAGAGCTACGGGAACCACCAAAGGACTTACAACTGACTATTGACACACGTCTCGCGTATCGTAACAATGGCGATGCGGATAAAGACTGGAAGCTGTACGCGCACAGCGTGGAGCAGCGCTATTTGGACTGCCATCCAGAGCATGTGCATACTAAGGAAACGCTTTATTCCTGTGATATAATTCCATTGTTTGAGCTGGGTGCACTTCATCATAGCTTTTATCTTTTAAATCTGCGCTTTCCCATGGATACGCCCAAGAACATAAATCTCCAAGTTGGACATATGCACGATCTCACATTGACAGCAATATACCAAAACGGCGGATTCACACAGATTTGGCTGCTGCTCAAGACACTGCTATTTCCATTTGTGATTGGCATCATGATCTGGTTCTGGCGACGTGTACACATACTTCAGCGTTCTCCAGCTCTGCTGGAATATATGCTGCTCTACTTGGGTGGAGCTTTAAGTTTCTTGAATCTACCTCTGGAGTATCTATCTTTGGGTATGGAAATGCCCTATATGCTGCTCTTGAGCGATGTGCGCCAGGGCATTTTCTATGCCATGTTGCTCTCATTCTGGCTGGTCTTTGCTGGCGAGCATATGCTTATCCAGGACTCACCCAACAAATCAACCATTCGATCCCGCTACTGGAAGCATCTTTCTGCCGTCGTCGTTGGATGCATTTCCCTGTTTGTCTTCGACATCTGTGAGCGTGGCGTTCAGATGCGTAATCCTTTCTATTCCATATGGACTACTCCTCTGGGCGCCAAGGTGGCCATGAGCTTCATTTTGCTTGCAGGCTTATCGGCTGCCATATACTTCCTATTTTTGTGCTTCATGGTGTGGAAGGTGTTCAAAGACATTGGCGACAAGCGCACTTCTTTGCCATCCATGTCCCAGGCGCGACGCCTGCACTATGAGGGTAAGTTTCACATTTTTAGACCGCGTACTTTAAAAATGAGTAGAGGCATCTATTAAGTCATTATAACCATCCTCACCAAGTTTGATTCAGAACCAAAAGTCTGCGGTTCGAATCCCGGCATAGACATGCTTTTCATTATTACATATAAATGCAGATAATCGGAGACCTCCAAATAGTAGGGCGTGGTATGTGCGCAGGTTTGAATCCTGTAAGGGAATTATTTTGTTCACTTCATTTATTAAATTTCATTTTGAAATTTTAATTTTACTTGTTACTTGTTTAATCTTTTTTTTAGATGGTAGGCCGATATTTTATTTTCCTGTATTCTGAAAACAGTACAAGTTAGTTCAAAAATGTCTAATCCAATCTCGGAGGCGACAATGGATGAGCCGCAATCAGCGTGCTTCTTCTGTGTCATGGGTGTCACATCAGCTATTGTTTTCACGGCAATTGGTGCTGCCTATGGAACTGCCAGGTCTGGTATGGGTATAGCATCGATGTCCATTAAGCATCCTGAGCTTATTATGAGATCCATTATACCCGTCGTCATGGCTGGGATCATTGCCATCTATGGCCTGGTGGTTTCCGTGCTCCTGGCGGGACAACTATCAGAGCGTTACGATAGTTTCCGAGCCTTTCTGAATCTGGGTGCTGGAATCGCTGTGGGTCTGTCGGGTATGGCGTCCGGCTTTGCCATTGGAGTTGTGGGTGATGCCGGAGTGAGGGCGTCCGCGCTGCAGCCCAAGCTGTTTGTTGGAATCGTTTTAATTTTGATATTTGCAGAAGTTCTGGGCCTCTATGGCCTGATTGTGGCCATTTATCTGTTTACCAAGTGATAGCCCTATGTTCCACGATAGATTATTATTTTTGTTGCACTTAGCACATGAATTAAATATAAAGAGATGTACTGTAATTTTTGAACTTTTATTTTTTACCAGGTCTCATCTATCGCTTCAAATTCCTTATGCTGGCCACTCTTCTGTGTGCAGGATTGACCGTCGCTGGCTTCATCATGGGCCAAATGGCCGAGGGACGTTGGCAATGGAATGATAATATTGAAATTCATCTGACCTCCGCCTTTCTTACCGGTGTCTATGGAATGTGGAACATCTACATCTTTGCCTTGCTCATACTGTATGCACCTAGTCATAAGCAGTGGCCCACTATGCACCAAAGAGATGAGACGACGCAGTCCAATGAGAACATTGTTGCTTCCGCTGAAGAGATCGAATTTAGCAATCTTCCATCCGACTCGAACCCCAGCGAAATCTCATCGCTGACCTCCTTTGCCCGCAAGGTGGCCTTTGATTAAACCCAAGATTAACTTCCAATAACGAACCGATTTTGATACACAAAGTAAAATTGATATTTTGTGGAAAACTGATTCAAGGATAAGATAGGGGTGGCCAGAACCTAATGCTATTCACTACAACTCAAAGCTCAAAGTGTTTAAGCGTCTTTTGGATTAGTTTTACATGCATTAACCGAAACATTTCTTGCCTAGTTTTTCGAATTTTAGCTACATAGATATACATATATATAAACAACAACAAAAACATATACATACTTACACCTAGCATTTAGAAGATAGTTTATATTTTATGTCTTTCAATATCAGCATCTATGAATGCATTTTATTCAAAGATTTCTTTATATGTATTTTTAACTGATATTTGTAGTAAATGTGTGTACTTCTTCGCCTCGGCAGTATTATATATGTGAAAATCTTTTTAACTAGCCAGTAAGAAACTATTGTCAAACATTTTAAAAAACTATATTTAGATATCAATGCATAATTTTTGTAACTGACAAACGTAGAGCAATTTTTCACTCCAGTAGCAATGCAATGAATAAACAAAAGCAATATTCAACCAGAATGGATTAAATAGGTTTATTTTTTTATGGAATGGAGGAATGTAAGGATTACCAAATGATTCGCTGCGGCGTGCGATAGTTCTTCCAGTAGAACTCTTTGGTAAAGTATACATAAAATGTGGCCACGTTAAGAAGCAGATGTACGCCCAGTTCCAGCCATTCGGCGAAACCTTTGCGTGTTGGCCGCGTATTCAGCCGGAAGAGCACGTACGGCACCAGAAAGTATCGTAATTCGAGCAGACGCTGGAAGCACAACACCAGCAGCAACGCCACTGGAAACATCACTTTGAAGCTATCGGGCATATGCCGGAGTCCACAGTAGAGCAGCGTCAGCGCAACGACGTACAATGGAGTCATGGCATAACGGAACCACCAGAAACGACCATAAAGCCGACTCCACACATAGAAGGTGTAATGACGGTTGTCTGCCAGAAGATATGGATGCACCACGGTATTGAAGTGAACCACTAGAGCTATAAGCAATGTGGCAGTCAAGGTGAGCCACGGATGACGCCGCAGTAAAGTCAAAGATGTTTTTAGCTGACGCATGGAATTGGAGATGCCAAACCCAGTTACAAATATTGCAAAATAGAAGATCTGAGGCAAGTGTATTGCGGCCTCGTGGGCACTTTTATCTCCCACAACAATCGATCCATTGATGCAGATGAATCCAATGAAAGGCAATATAATCGAAACATAGAAGCAGCATTTGGCCAATATGCTCAAAATGCAGTTGCAAACCAGTTGCGGACTGCCGAGCAACTGCAGCCACAGCTACGTGTAGAAGGGAGAGCGGTTAGCACTGTTTGAAGAACAAAATATTTAGGTGCTTACCTCGCTTCCAAATATTCGTATTTGCTTGCTGCGATCAGGATACATTCTGCTGCACTGCTGTACGATTGTGTCCAATATGGTGATGCCACAACACATGCACACCCAGACGATGTTTGTCTGACGCATGAGCACACTTGCCGCTCCGAAAACTGCAGCCGGCAGATGGGCCTCCTGCTGCCAATAGTTGTAGAAAAACAGTACCATGGTCAATGCCAACGTGTCCGTATAGTAAAGATGGCTGAAAAAATACAATGGAGGCAGCACAGACATCGTTATGGCCTCATGTGCAGCATAAGCGTTGCCTCCAATTCCAGCCAAAGTGCGTCGTCGTATTTTGTACAGCAACAGAATGTTGATTCCAGCGCCGGCCAAGCTCAGGAGACGTAGACCAGTAACTGTACAGGCATTCAGTGGTTCAAGCACAAGCGCTAGGAAATACAAGCCTGGGAATGTGGTGATTTTTGAGTCCCACTGAAAGATTAACGGTTGACATTAAGGTTGTCATGGTTACCATCGGACAATTAGTACCACATCGAATTGTTTACGGCAAAATGCTAAGCCCTGCGGAATGTGAAACTCCTCATCGATTATGTAGTCCGAGGTGCTGTTGACCCGCAGGAATAATGGTAGTGAGTAAAGCACAAAGCCAACGGGTAGCACTATTTTCCATGATCCGTTCATCATCACCTTTCCATTGATCGTAGGCCTATCATCCACCTACTTTTTTCGTTCGGCAAACTTTTGTTTATTTTTGGATACTGACACCGGGAACTGCTATCGAAAGTTATCGACGTAACGCGTATCGATTTTTAGTATTTTTCATTAGTATTCAGAAAAATGAACACGAATCTCCGGTCACACCCAATATAGAAAGGCCGGGGAATGAAATAAACAAGCAAAAAACAATGGCTAATAAAGCAGTGTTTACAAATGAAATAACCGATTATATTATTGACAGCGTCCGTGCTGCTGAATATGTGTGGAATCACGCCAGTCCACTGTACAAACTAAAAAGCATGAAAGGTGATTTTTGGCTGAGATTAACCAAAGAAATTAACATTAAGTTTCAACCATCTGTCCCGCTTTCTCATGGTAATTTAAAATATTATTTATTTTATTGAATTGATCATTAAATGATTTAACACTATCATTTTTATCAGGTGATGTGTCTAGAAAATGGAACAACCTAAAGTCATACTATAACTATGAATGCCAGAGAGTTATGAAGGCCAAGCAATGCGAGTATGTTCCCAACATGGTAGATGTTGATTGGAAAAATAAGTCCAAGATGGACTTTTTGGTGAAGCCAACTAACTCAACAAATTGCAAAAGAATCAATGTATGTATTAAGCTGTTTATTATTTCTTTTCAAAATGAGAATACACATGCGCAACAACACATATTATTTTAATTTTTATTGCGTTACGACACATTGTTTCGTACATTGTCATCATCATTAATTTCATTGCACACAAATTTGTTGTGTGAGCGAGAAAGCTATATTCACATTCAAAAGAGGGGCATCGTTGTAAATGAAAGAAAAATACTAGTTTCAATAAGTAATCGATAAAAAAACTACCAAAAACTGTTTATTTAAATTTATACAGGATCTCTATACAAAAGCAAACACTGCGGACGATGAATTTTTTAATCCAAGTAATTTCGAATCACAAGACGAGTCCTGGTCTGGTGACACTGGAACACAATCCTCATTTCAAGTGCCGGACCTTTCCATTGAAGCGGAAGAAGAAAAATTTAGCAGCATTTTGAAGGTAAACACACTTCTGAGGTTATATTCTTTTAATATATATTTCGTTGAAAACAGAAAACAGAATTGCAAGCAGCGAGTACACCCAAATTGGAGGACCAGCATTCAAGGAGTTTACAGGACGCACATTCCTCGAATCAACTGCCGATTTCAACTTCTGACGAGGACGACCAGCCGTTGAGTAACAAAACCTATGTAAATAAATTTTAAGCATTCTTATTATATGTATAAATAACATACAAAATGTATTCTTTAGAAGAGGCCCCGTGAAAGTACAGAACGGCTTACATCTATGGTGGCAAATCTGATTGAACAACAAAATACCCTGTTTGCAAGGCCAGCACATCCTCTGGAGCATCCAGAAATGTACGCTTTCTGGGATAGTATAATTAAAGAGATACCTGCTGAAGCGCTGCCAGAAATCAAATTTGAAGTCACGGCTGTATTGCACACAATTTATAAGAAATATAAGAAATAACTTAAGCAAATCTGCATATAAACTAATAAATAAGATTAAATTATGGTGTGGTTGGTGTACTTATAATCCGTTTCTTTACAAACAGTTAAGAATATACATAACATTCAGTTAAAAATACTAAAATTGAATGTCACTAAAAAATCCCGAAACTACTTAATAAACAGCTGTTTTTTGTTTACGGCTGTGTTTTTACATGAGTTGCAGTTTCAACTTAACAATCAAACAAGCGAACTGCGACAATATATTTATACACATAATGGCAATTAATATTTTAAATCTTAATGATGATTGCATCGCTTGTATATTACAATATCTGCCGATTGACAATCACATTAAATTTGCCCAGGTATGTCAGCGATTCCACCACGTTTGGAAGGATTACAGAATGTTAGTCTACAAACGCCTGGAACTTGGAGCTACGACTTCGAATGGCTTAGACACTGAATTGCTCATCCTGCGCCAAATAGCACCTCACGTGAAGCACTTGACGGTAAATTTGAACAGGAACTTTGAGTGGAGTGAAAAATGCAGGACAATATTCGTAAATTTATTGAAAAAAATGTTTGATCTAGAACGTGTTATATTGTGGATTAACGACAACGAGCCTTATCAGACCTTTGAGCCGATTCTCCGGTCACTCGAGCAGTTGCCAAACTTAAAAGGAGTAGCAACCTATCAGGACAGTGAGTACAATGTCGATTACATCATGTCCATTAAACAAATCGAAATTTATCTGTGCAGATGAGATCGTGGATATTTTGTACCAGTTTACCGATTTCAAAGAGTTTCTAACGGAATCCGAAATGAGTAGAAACCCACTAATAGAAAACATCGAATCCCATACGAAGATACGCCTATTGGTATTAAACAATGCTCCCGTTCACGCAACTCTAGCTGATCTTGTACAGCACACAGCCTGCATCAAGGAACTTAACTTTCGATTGACTCAAAGGCCCGAGGAATACACTCCCCTTGCCAAACTACCCAACTTAAATAAGCTGCAAATCTTTGGCAATTGGTTACATCGTGCTGATCGCCCAAATATAATGCCTTTGATTACTGCAGTATCCTCAAATCTATCAAATAAGCTACACACGTTGACCATCCATGTACCGATCCTAGGATACGCCGAAACATTGCAAATTGTGCGCATCAAGGGATTGCAACGACTGGATTGTTCTTTCACCGATAGTAAATGTCTGGAATTGATGGTGCAGCTCAAGGAACTCACCCATCTCTTTGCACTGCTTCCCGCTTCCCAAAACATTGACAGTCTCTTCTTGGGTATACTTGAAAGTTGTCGTAATCTCGAGTGTGTACAAATAGACTCACCTAATCTTAGTCGGAATATTATTGACAAGGCATTCAGTGTTCTACAAAAGATTCGTGATACAAAGAAGAAAAGCCCCCTAATACTGATGCTGGGTAATAGGACTATGACACTAGATCAAGTAAGTAATTTGTAGTCTTTTTATGTATCAGCATTAACATCCGAGTTAATATAGCTGTATCCGTTTGTTTGTCCGTATGATCTCAGAGGCATCAACCGCTTGAGCCACTATATTTAGTATCCAAGACCGTGATTTGCATCGGCAACAGTGCACAGCATGAATTTGCGTTATCTTAACCCTGCTATCGCCTTACATTCATGAACATACATAGATAGCTGCCATAGAACGATTAAGGATCTTTCACCGTCGACTCGCTCGACTGAATACTTTTACTAGTCCTACTACCAGCTAATTTAATAAAAATATTTACTTTTTTATTTAGGAAACCAGCAAGTATCTAACAGTGTTCTGGTGACGTTTGTTTCTGGTTTGAATAAACACTAAAACAGTTAATACATGTAAATATGCAACATATATTAAATAGTAAATAAAAAAAAAATGTTTGAATTCTTCGCTTTATTAAATGAATTTACACATTTCGATCTTTAACATACATAATGATACATTTATAAATTGTAACAAGCAATACAACTTAATGACTACCAAGAATCCTTGCCCCAACGGCAATTGGAACTGGTCAATCAAGACTAGAGGTCTTTGTGTGATCAATCCTCCAAATCCAGTTCCAGTTCTGGTCATGCGTTAAAGAGCAGCATTAACAAACTCTAGCTTTAAGCTCTTAGATAAGTATTATTATAGATAATGTTTATAAAGTGTAGTACATATAGTTAAAATTTTAAATATTTTGTTTGGAATTTAGGTTCTTGGGAAATGTGTCCGCTTCAACGATGGATCAGAGTAGAAAGTCCACCTTACGCTGTCGTTGCTACTTATTGACACTCCGATAGATCATTGGAGCTGACCGATCGTTTGTCTTTGTGTGCCTCAACTTGATGGTTGCGAATTGTGAAGCACTGTAAAATAACGACGGACTTTTCGTAATGAACTGCAGATACATTGGTGTTACCTGGTCCTACTTGCTTCGTGTGGATTGAGGCTTGAATTAGCTTACAACGGGATACTACGACTTATTACATACGCTTTTGGATTAGTGGAATTTGGAATACGTGGAGTCCTACCCAGGGGGTTATCTTTCTATCAATAGCCTATGGAATAATTGCGGTAAATACCGCGTCTGCTGCAAATACAAAGCATACGTATACGTAATATTGTGTGTTTGTGGATGTGTGGGTCTGTGTGTGTGTGGAATAAAAAGAGTGACTTAAGCCTAAAGCAAAAAAATATAATATAATAGATAATGGATATGGTAGATGTTTGTGCTAATCCTAGAACTGTGCGTTTGGCAAGGCACCAACAATGGAAGAAATTCGGCGTTTGCTGCAGGATGAGCAAGAAAGTTCTCAGTAAAGGTCTCTAAAATAAGATAAATACTGGAAACAAATAATATTCCGTAAATATCGGATGTTGGTAGCTCTTTAAGTAGTTTTATCCCAAATTTTGGCACACGGTTTCTTGGTAAAACTAATTAATTTTGACTTTACAATGTCGATGATAAAACTATACACTTTTCCACTTTCCCCCCAATCCCAATCACTCTTCTATCGCCGCCACTCTCGGCGCATTTTCTTCTCTGGTAAGAAAACGGCGAAACCATATTACTGCCCTACCCACTCTTTCTTCGGCCCTCCTTTTCCCCTTGCCAGTTTCCGGTCGCTCTCCTGTTACTTCAGCTTGGCCCCTGAGGACTTGGTAGTCGTCATGCTGTGCTGCTCCTGATCCCAGAAGTCATACCACGGTCCATAGCTCTTGTTGCCAATATGAGCTTTCAGATTTCGCTCCAAGGTGGCACTGCTGTGATTGTTGTTGCTGTTGTTGTTATTGCCGCTGGACGAGGATTTGAGGAGACGCGTGCGTGGCAGGATTGTGGCAGTGGGTGCACCCGAATTCGATGTGGAATTACGAGTCAAAGTGCTGTCCTGATCCTTCGAATTGGATTTCTTTAGCGTATTCGTAGCCGTCGTCGATGTGGACGATCGAAAGGTGTGAAACTCCATCTGTGGCTGTTGCTGATGCTGCTGGTGCTGGTGCTGGTACTGCTGGTGGTGCTGACGCCTCAGTTTGTCGTCCTTCCGCACCAAGTGATCGTTGATGACGATGCAGTCATAGGGATCCGAGCTGGTTGACTTAAGCTCCGCCTCAGACTCGTCCTCGCTGGTGTAGTACTGCTTGAGTATATCCTTGCGCTTGAGTGTTTTCATGACCATGCCGTGATTGCCACCGACTCCATTTCCAGGATTCCCATTGCCGTCATGCTGCATATCATCAAAAAAGTTATTCACATCGCTCAACTTCAATGTTCCATGGTCATCGCTCTCTCCTTCATCCGTGGAATGTGGAAACTGTTCTTGCTGTTGCTTTTGCTGCTGTTGCTGGATCTGGTGTCCTGGTTTGGGGCGACTGATTGTTTGGGATTTGTGCTGCGGTGTTGAGGACGATAGGGATGCCGATGCCGATGCCGATCCCGATCCTTGCTTGTCCAACTTACGATGGCCGTTTCCATATTCCATCTGCTGTTGGCCGCGACGTATTGTGGTCAATCTCTCGCTCTCCGAGGGCTCTTCGATGTCAATTTCTATGGTCTTCATGATCTTCATTCTCGACTTGGGAGTGTACCCGCTGCTCCTCTGCTGCTGCTGTTGTTGTTGGTGCGGTTGTTGTTGCTGTGATGGTGGCGCAGCTGGACTGATGCCATAGATGTTCTCATCCTCATCCCCATATATTTCTGTGCTCGTAATGCTGTCCTTGCGTCCTCGTCCCTGTTTCTCCTGTGACGAGCTGGAGTTATTCGATTTGGTCAACGTTCCGTTGCCATTCCCATTTGCACTCTGGTCTCGGTTCTCGTCGGGACGTGGCTCATCGCGCATCTCCTCCATGTTGGGAGCTGCGACCAGATCTCGATGCTGCCAGAGCGACATGCCTGCCAATATATCCTCCCCAGTGCGACCACCGCCAAACTTCCAGAACGACTTGGTCCGCTTCAACCCGGCACTCGACGCCTGCAGTATCTCGTCATCGGAGGCAATCAAATCGTACCTCATTTTACCTCCCATGCCACCGCTCTGCCTGCTCAGTCGGTGTAGACTCTTGTCGTCGATCTGGCTGTCCACGCTGTTCCGGAAGTTGCGGCTGAGAGTCCAGGATGCCACATCCCGTGGCACCGTGTGAGTATTCGTATCCGCGCGACGTCTTTTAAATGTTTTTATTGGGTTGGATTTAAGGTAGTTGAGTGGGTTGAGTGTGTGGGTGTGTGTTGGCGGTTAACGGTTAGCCGGTGGTTAGCACAAGGGATGCAGCGATGATGGTGTGGCAACAAATTATACATATACGCATACATATATGTATGTAATGATGGTATACATGAAATCAAAAGAACGGTAAATATAAAGAACCGAAAATAAATCAAAGAAACTAATTTTATATGGGTGCGGATTAGTGACAATAGCAGCGGTTGCGGTTGCGATGTGACAGATACTCCCTATTTGCTGTTGTTGTTGTTGTAAATTCTGTCGGGTAGTTTAAATGCTTAATTATACGAATTATTGATAAATAAAATATTATTTCTTTTCAAATCAGATAAACAATGACCATTATTCAATTAAATGCAATAAATCATTTGACATTTAAAAAAAATGTATTTCAACTAAATTGAGGAATTTAACAAGAAAAACGGTTATCTTCGGCTCGCCGAAGATTAAATACCCTTGCAGTCATGAATTGAATTGGTTTTAATCACCAATTATTTCTATGGATATAAGATATAGAAGTCCTATTTAGATGAAATTTGGTCAACAGATGGGACACGATTAGAAATTGATTCTTCGTGAAATATCGTTGAAATCGGTCAATAGACACCGAAAATTTTCATACTAAGCATTTCAACCGATTGTTCCTATGGGAGCTATGTGATATAGTAGTTCGATTTGAATGAAATTTGGCCAACAGTCGAAGAACGATTAGAAATTCATATGGCGTGAATTTGGTTGATCGGTCAATGGACACCGAAAATATTCATACATTTGCTATATGATATAGTGGACCGATCTGTCCGATCTGTCACATCTGTGCAAAGTTTCATTTAAAACTGAGAGACTAGTTCGCATAGAAACAGACGGACAGAAAAACGGACATGGCTATATCGACTCGGCTGTTGATGCTGATAAAGAATATACTATATACTTAATGTGGTCGGAAACGCCTCCTTCAATGCGTTACAAACATCGTGACAAAAACAATATACCCATTGCAAAATGCAACTAGTAATTCCACATTACTTTAATTTAAGCTTATACATGAATACATATTCTAAAATTAATATTTTAGCTTCGAAAGGCGTTCATTAAGGAAATATTCACAAACAACTGTGCAATTTAAGGTGACAAATAGGTTTAATAGGTTTCTACAGAGTAGGTTTGTTACACAAGGAATAGTTGAAGCAGTTTATTTAAAACTACTTCTAATAACTATATATGCAACCATGTTACCTTGCTGGTTATAAACTACAACTAATATTTAAATAGGTTTATTAAACTCAAGCTTTAAAGCCTTCTAGATTTGCAAGTTCAACAACAACAGCGAGACAGCAACTAAATGTTATCGATAACTTACCGTATGGGCACACGCTGTGTGGTTGGTTCCTCGTCGGAGTAGTCCACCTCTGGCTGTGGCGGTGGTTCGTTGGCGAATCCGCTGTCATTGCTGCTGTGCAGTGATGTCTTTGCTGCCGCTGCGGACTTTGAGGACGATGGAGTAGTCATGGAGTTCTTTGTGAAGAGATTAGAGGAATAGTTTAAGCACTTGTTGAGATTCACTGATGAGGATTATCTGCTCTTACCTGTGCTCCGTTCAGCAACTTCTGCTTGCGTCTTTCCACAGCAGCGGGCACTCCGTTTGTGGCACAGAAACTCTGCGAACTATTCAGCATGCGTGCATTTTGACCTTGACTCTGACCCTGGCTGTTGGGCACGGGAGCGGGTAGAGTTGGAGGCGGACCTGGACGGGGATTGGCCGCGGAGCCGGAGCGGTACTTCTTCTGCTGCTTAATGGTGTCGCCAAACATGCGCGTGGGCGACGACTCCTCGGTGCTGTGATTGCGGCGTCTTCGGTAAGTGGCATCACTGTCCATAATCTCCAACTGCGTCTCGTATTGTTGTTGTTGCTGCTGATCATGATAGCTGCGCAGTCCGCTGACGGCGTTGCCACTGCGTTCGTAGCTCATGTGCATGTTTTCGTAGCGACGACCGCTAGATGGCGCCAGCTCAAGGCTCTCGGCATTTGTATAGGCCACGGGGAACCAGCCAAAGTGCTGTGTCCTCAAGTTTTCGCCAAACTGCCAGCCCTTGGCCTTGCTGCCCACCAGCGCAATGCGATCTCCCTCCTCAAAGGACAACTGGTTCTCTCCCGAGGGCATGTAGGCATACAGAGCCTTTACCAAGGGTCGCTGATCTCCGCGCTCCAACTCGCCGTGAGACAACTGCTCCTCGATGATCTTGTGTTTATTACCTGGCGAAGAAGCGTTTAGTATGGAATAACTTACTAGTGACCAAAGAGACAATTCACCTGTGAGCGGAGCTGCACCAATCATAGCCAAATTAAAATCGGACTTGGCACGCGGCAACGAGTTCTGTGCGTAGTGCGTCGATCCGGAGCCACCAGCTCCCAGGCTCTCGCGTTCATGGAGCGTGCGCATGTCGCCATAGGGAGCATCGATGCTGCGCGACTTCTTCAATTGGGCGCCATGTCCGGGTAGCTGCTCGTCATCCACGTCTTTGATGCGCTCCTGGTAAGGAAAAGGAAAACGAAGTTTTAGGTTTAGGACAACATTTATGACAAGTGTGGAAGGCAAAGGTCGTACATTCTGACTGTTTCCCATAATTATAAACTCTACGGCCTAAATAAATTCTGTATATAGTCAGACAAAGACTTTCTTGGGCAAGTGGCAGGTAGGGTGAAGGAGTAAAGGAAGCATAACTCACCAGGCGACGTGTATTGCTGTTGCTGCTGCTGTAGCCGCTTTCATATGCGGCCGGCGGAATAATCTCACGAGAAGCGGCAATTTCTTGCCAATTTTCGAAATTATTATCAATTACTGTTTTGCCAGTTGTGTGGTAGGCCATCCAGTGCTTGGCTATCGAGCATTGGCGCTCCAGAACGAAGCCATAACGACGTCGCTCCTGTGTCATGGCCTAAGAATCGGGGAGTACCGCAAATTGTATATTCTCTTATTTGAAAGACTTTGGCAGCGAACTTACATTTTTATAGCTCTGATCACAGAAGACATCGAGCTTCTTTTTCTGGTCCTCCAAGAGCTGCAAACTCTGTAGGATTAGATAAGTTTAGTAATAGTTTTAGTAATCCTTTCAAGCACGCACTCTTAGCTCCTTTTCGGTATTTTCGGGTGTGGCCTTTTTCTTTCGCTGCTTCTTCATTGTGGAGACAGCTTTCTGGTAGCTCTCCATGCGCACCTTGTGCTGCTGCAGAAACTTCTTTTGCTCGTGCTGCACTACTTTCGTGTCCTTCTCCAGGTTTGTCTCCAATGGCACCAGCAGATCCACATAGAAGGCCTTCAGCTGAAAGCAAAAGGCATGAAGGTCAGAAAGACTCTTGGGTCTGAAGATTTGATTCACTTACAATATTCATCTGCTGCTCCTGAATCTCCTTGTTCACGTTCACAACGCTCATTAAAGCCGAACCTGTTTAGAAATAGAATTTCGGATTTAAGCCCATTCTCTTTTGGTAATACCTCTACTACCACTCTCACTATCACTATCGCCATCACTTGAGTCTTACCAATATCGCCCGTTCCGCTTTGTTGCGCGTTCATTGCAATCTTGGCCAATGCTTCATTGAATAGACGCGAGGCAGTTGCAGCACCTGTTTCACGGAATGCAGTGTCGGTTAACGGTTAGCGGTTAACGGTAAAGCTATATTCAAGTAGAGTATACGATTCTTACCATGTAACGCCTTCAGGTAACTTTTGCCCGCTGCAATTAGCTGTCTCGCTCCTGGATTGAATCTATCGAGTATATTCTGTAAATAAACAAATTAAAAGATTAATAAATGATAACTAGACATAATTTATGAGCAGACAGCGACCGATCATTTAACTCAAGTAATACTAATACATTTTTTTGCTTTTCTTTTCTCAATTTCATTATATGGTAAATATCACATACGTTTACGTCTGTCGTAATGCCTTTTTCACGATTTGCTGCGGGCTTTCAAAGTCCGTTGTATAAGTCGCAGCTAGAGCCAAATCATGTTGCGATTAACAAAGGCCCAGACTACGACTACGAAATCGAAGTCGACTCGACATCATTAGTTCCGCGTAAGACGGTCATTAGAGATCTACAGAGACCGAGGGACTTACAAGAGATCGTAATGCTCACTGCAACTGCACCTGCACATTTCCCCTAGCTGTTAAATGGTGAATGGAATACTTAATTTTAAATACTTAGTAGACATGCATACGACAAGACACCCATACGAGCCCCAGCTAGTAATCTATGAAGAAAGTGGATTCGAGCAGTGTAATCGCCTAAGCATCGGACTAAAGTCTCCCAAAGAAATTACTTATTTAAAACAATCACAACAAAATTAGTTAACAAATTAATTGTCAGATTTATGGTAAGAAAAGTCGCTAAATATATTTACATAAGATCTACAGATTTAATAATTAATTGTTTTTTTCTTTTTATACTCTGCTATTGGTATATTGTTTTAGTCACGAAGTTTGTAACGCCTTGAAGGAGGCGTTTCCTACCACATAAAGTATATATATTCTTGATTAGCATCAACGCCGAGTCGATATAGCAATGTCCGTCTGTCCGTCTGTTTCTATGCGAACTAGTCTCTCAGTTTTAAAGTTATCTTAATGAAACTTGGTACAGATGTGTATTCTTTCTGCACTCAGATCATTTCTAAAAATGGCACCACAGTATCATATAGCTCCCACAGGAACAATCGGTCGAAATGCATGCAAATGTAAGAACATTTTCGGTGTCTATTGACCGAACCAACCAACCAACTAAATTCACGCTATATGAATTTCTAATCGATCTCCGACAAAATTTCATCAATAGGAACAATCGGTTGAAATGCTTAGTTATAAATTTCGGTAGTACTTATATAATTAACTTTGCGTCTAAGTTCTTGAGTATGAAAATGTAATTTCTGATTAATTAAATACTAATTATAATACTGACATCATCCGAATAGTATTTATAAATTCATTATTCATTGTTTAACCACTTAGATCACTTCCTAATCAATAAATCTGATGGTGAATCATAAAGCAATAGAAAATGACTTCAAAAGATGTTAAATAAACAAAATGGCAATTCATAAACGGCTTTAATGTAAATGCTAATGAATAAAGCAGTCAATAAATAGTAAATTGCTATTTACCAGATGCATCTGAATACAATGATAAGGGCAGAGAGCGCAGGGATTGGGTTAGAGTTGGAGTGGGAGATTCAGTTTAAAATGACGTCAACACAGCTTAAATCCTCTTGACTCCTGGGCGTGGCTTTGGCACATAAACAGAGAGAACCTGTAAAGTGGCCATACAAAGCATTTTGTTGTCTTTCAGAACACCCTGGGCCATACAGCTATTTGGACAATGGGGTGTTGTGAGTCTGCATACCTGTTTGAGCATAATTAATCTCCATGTGCTTCATTATTGAACAAATATTTTTGCTTTAAAGCTAAAATCATTTCCGATTGCCACAGAGACACAAGACACTAGACACTAGACACTGAGTACTGAGTACTAGAGTGAGTACAAAAGCGCAGCACTCATGACTGTGAATACAATGAGCGGGTACCAAAAATCACCCGTGGCCAGGCCCAAAACTTCAATAACAAACAACAATTAGCAACAAACTGTCAAAAGTTTTAGCAGCCATAAAAAAACATTTCATTCATTTGATTTTTTTCCTTTTTCGCTTTTCTGAGCACCGAATACAGTTCCAGTTTGTGTATGTCCAAATTATTCAAGTACAATGGATTATTCTTGATACAACAAATGTTTTAAGCTGACAAACTTAAAAAGGTTTTTGTATCTTTTTTTGTTTTAATAAACTTGAACTGAAAAGTGTGAAAATACATGAATTCTTTAAGTACTCCTTATTTTAGTTGAGCTCTTTCCAAAAGATTCTGGTAAAACTGAGAATGAATTTCAAATATTTGAAGCTGACAAACTTAAAGAGGTATCTGTATCTTTTTTTATTTTAATAAACATGAACTGAATTCTTTAAGTACTCCTTTAAATTGAGTTCTTTCTGATAAAACAAATAATGAATTTCTTTGCTTTTGACTTTTTCGAAAACACATTTGAAATAAGCAGCGTTTAAATTATTCAACAATTTGTTTATTTGTAGCTTTATTTTCATTTTTATTGGCTGGTAGCGAAGCGTGGGAATGAATGCACTCACAATTCACTCTACTCACTGTTTACTCTAAAAAAGCTTATGGAAACACCGTCAAGGTCACAAGTCGGGTTATACGACTATTACTATTAACACTACTATTATTATTGCCTCTGCGATGCCCCCGTCGAGTTGTGCGTCGAGTGTTTGCTTTAGTGATTTATTTTTAAAGCGATATTATCGCCAGGTTGGGCCTCGTATAACTACACTATATCTGAGGAGACTTGGACACTTGATTTTGCTATTGCTATTAAAATGCTTAATTTACATACTACTCGGATTGTACAGATTAGACTGAATGTGTGAGTGCATGACGAGTGAGTGAGTGCACTGAGCGCAGTGCTTGGTTAGACTAGTAATGTATCTCTGAGATACATTTTGGTTATTGGGGCTATCAATGCTGTGAGTGCGAGTGCTTTCTGCGGTTAGTTGTGGCTTATGATCATTAGCTGAGCTTGAAATTACCAACCTTGGTATGACTTTGTAGTTGGTAGTAGGCTCGGTTCAAGGCAGTATAAACAAATTAAATGTTTTCCATAAATAAATAGTTGAATTTACTAGAGTTAATTAAATATTGGTAACTAAAATTAAATTGAGCATATTAAGTTAGGTTGGGGAGGATTGCTACGGCCTGAAGTCTTGTAGAACGCTAGCAGGTTACTTGACCATATTAAATCACTTGAATTAAATCAGTCAGTTAACTGGCTAATTGGGTTATCAAGTGTTTGTTACATTTTCCAAGCGTTTTTCCTAACCTACCCCAGTTTTTTTTCTAAGTGGCTGACGCAAGAGCGGTTTATCACACTTGCAAATCGGTTTTTGCCAACGTTTAAGCCAAAATAAATTGGGGCTGTCCCCGTGTGGCAGCCGTCTCTAATCGCCGCTTAACATAAATCGCAAAGTGAGCTCAGCATATGTAATTTTTTTAATTAAAAACTAAAACTAAAACGCCAACTAACAAAATGAAGGAAAAAAGGTCGCAATGCGGGCCAACAATTTTGTTAACTGTTTTCCTCGTTGTGAGCTGCAAGGTGGCGTCAGGTGTCTCCCTGTCTAAGAGTGTGTGTGTGTCTGTGTGGGCCTGGCCACAATTCAACGACGCCAACGAAGCTGCCACACCTATCTCGAGGCATGCGAGAATGCAATCTTACAACAACAGCACGAACAACCGCAATTATGCCAATTAGAAAATGAAACTCGCAAAACAAAAAGAAGAAAAAAATAAAATAAAAGAAAACAAAAGCAAACACGCAACAAGTACAACAATAAAAACAACAACAGCCACAACAATAAACATAAATTGTTGACAAAACTTTAACAGAGGCGTCAAGGTGCAACCATGGCTCCCTCACCTCCTTCAACTCCCTCACCTGGTCCACCTTCAGCACCACCTAGCAGAGCAGCGTGCGTGAAAACCGTTGGAAAACTGCGTGTGTGTCACTTGTGGGGTTTCCACCATTACCCTTTACTGCATCTGTTTCTGCGTCTGCTTCTGCCCGCGTACGTTGACCCAGTTCCATGAGGTCTCTGCTCATATGACATGATTCTATCTATGAACCGTCTCCCCCCTCAGACTCCTTACCCTTTTCACTCTAATGCTGCAGCCCTAGAAATGCTTGCAATTTTCATTTATTTCAATTGCTTTTCTCGATTTTCTTTTATCTCTTAACTTGCCCCACGCGGCCCACTTGCAGACCAGAAGACTCTTGAGTGGCTTCCACTACACTGTGGCTCCACCTGGTGGACAATCACAGACCATCTGGAGTTCATGTGAATTGTCCATGGAATGTGCTATTAAAACCAAAGAGTGACCAATCTTTTGAGCTGTATCAAGGCTTTAAACAAGAAAAAATTCTATAGTCGCCTCGCGACTTTGGTATACCCCTTACTCAGTTTCAATATGTTGTTAGCAATGGTGATAGCTAAGATAGCTTGGAAAACAGAACATTTTCATACAAATTCATGCTTAGAGCATATTTCGACCGATCGTTCCTATGGGAGCTATGCGATATAGTTGTCCGATTTGTATCAAACTTGGTCAGTACATCTACTTCATAGACATGTACTACCCGTGTAAATTTGGTTCAGATAGCATAGCTAACAAAAAACGTTCTAATTTTACCTGTACATTTACCTTTATATGAAGATAGAACGCCCTAAAGTGGGCGTGTCAAAAAGCAAACTTGTACTGCTTGGGTATTGTACCTTTCATTTGCGACCCCTGTCATCTTTCTAGCTCTTATAGTCTCTGAGATCAGACGGACGGACGGACATGACTATATCGACTCGGCTATTGATGCTGATCAAGAATATATATACTCTATGGGTTCTGTCACGCCTCCTTCTCCCTGTTACATATATTCCATAAATGAGGTATAAAAGAACCTACTTCAGTAAAAATTTGTATTCCCATTTTAGTTTTAAGCTCTGATTCTAATTGATCGATCAATGCCAAACATTAAATTATGTTGTGCTGGTCAAATATAATAAATTTTCTTTAGAATCACACTCTATATCTCAAATTTACAGATAATGCTCCTAAAACCCACTTTTAGAAAGGCAAAACTCCCCAAAAAAAAAAGAAGAAGTAGAGGAACTACTTGAAAAACAAGAATTAAGTGATCAATTAATTGATTTAAAGTATAACATTAATTGATAGATGTATCACAACTGAGCTATAAACCAGTTAAAAGCTGTCAGCTTACCAGTTGTGGAGAGTGGGGAAGAAAGGAGGGGAGGGAGGGGTAAGGGGGCTGACATAATATCGAATTGAATTCATAAATCATGGGGCATTCAAAACAATCATAAATATGTTTGTTTTTAAGGAAGTAGTTTGATTAATGCACAGTTATTCATCTACATCAACTTAATCATCGTCATTAATGCTTTAATTTGATAATCATTATCTTCATCATGATTATGATCATTTTAGATGTTTGGTGGCTCCCAAAGACGTTCGTTTCCTGAGTCTTTTCACGAGTTTGTCACCATAATTAAATAATATTTTTTCCTCGTTTTTGCATTCAGTGTGTCAAAAAACAAATGAAAAATGCAAATGTTGCTCAAATCGGGAAAGTGCAACAATATGCTGCAGCGTGAAAAGCTGCTGCCTCCAAAAGACACAAAAATTTCCGCAATTTTCAAAGCTGAAAAACCGCTGAAAAAAATATTCAAAAGAAGACAAAAAACAAACGAAAAAAAAAAAACAGCTGCAAGTTGTGAAAACTAAAAGTTGCATAATGAAATAGATGCGCGAAATGTGCAACGCCCGTGTTGCAGGCCCATCCCTCCCACGTGCCCCAGCCGCAGGCCTTCGCCCCATGCAACTCCAACGTGCTGCCTGTTGTGGCAGATGCCACACTCAAACAAAAACTCAACTCAACCCAAGACTTGCCAAACTCTCCACACATTTTCGTTGTTTTCGTAGTTTCGCAGTCGCCGTCGCTGTCGCAGTCGCTGTCGCTGTCGCAGTCGACGTCGTTCGAGTTGTTGCAATTGAACTTGTTTGTGTGGTTTCGAATATAATGTGACCAGCAGCAAAACAAAACAAGTAAGAAAGTCGGGCGTGCCGACTGTTAAAGACCCTGTACTCACTCTAGTGCGTACCATACAATCAGGGCCGGATTTGCATAGGGGCCACAGGGCCTCCACCATACGGAATGAAAAATGTTGCAAATCCATGTTTAATACCAAACTAATGTCCACAGAAGTTCGTAAACAATGCAACCGTTCAAGCAAAGATCAATTGATTTAGAATAATTTCGATGGAGCAACTGAAATAAACTATTGAAAATATCGTCCACGAACAAAAGAACTACTAAATGAAATGTCGAGCAAAGTAACTTATCGATTATTTAGCTTCGTAGCTTTAGCTCTTTATGAAATCATCGTTAAAAATCGCTTTACTGAACAAGAAAGAACTTGTAACTCTAAAAAAATGAACATTTTTCTTCGTTTCAACAAAGAGCGGTTAAAGAATACAAGGGTGACCATATATTATAATTTTGTAAATAATAATGATAAAATGATATCCTCCGTGATCTGTATTTTAAATCACTGTTGACGAGCTTTGAGCAGAAAATTTGGGAAGTTCGCTGAGTACTTATAATTCTCAATAAAATAAAGTAAGATTTAAGATTCTTATAAAACTTAATTTTTATCACTGGGATATCAAGCTCTATTTTAGAGACCCCCACCACATCAGGCCCCACGAAAATAATGTGGTAAATCCGGCACTTTTATAATAGTATCATACACATAATATGGACTCGGCTGTTGACGTTCATTAAGAATATATATACTTTTTATTGTCTGCCACGCCCACTTCTATTCTGCCTGTTACGCACATTTCGCTTCTGCCCAAATAGGGAGTTTTATGCTACCGAAATTCACTTTCAAAAACTCTCAGAAGAAATTCGAACTATTTAAAAAGATTTTGCTGCCCTTAAAAGGAAGTCATTATTCCATATAAGACTGTGTTGAAGATTTATTTAACTATTAGAAGACCGATAGTGAATTTAAAACAGATTATGAAAAGAAACCGCAAATGTTATTAGTATTAGTATTTATTGCCTAATTTAACTACTATAAAACCAATAAGAGTAACGATGCGACAAAGAATTCTATAATAATAAATGTTTATCTAGTAAAGCGAACAAAGACAATGCTCTGTTGAATTCTACTTAACATTTAAAACCCGCTTTGGTATTATAGAATATATTTTTCATTAACTTTAAATAAGCGTTTATTTAAGAGTAGACTTTTCTACGTTTTATTAAACTTTTAAATAATTTTTTAATAACAACTTGGGTATTTATGAAGAAAAGATTAGTGCAAATCTCACATTTATTTAGTATGCCAAAGTAGGTGCTTTATGATAAGCTATTAAATTGATAAAACGATTGTTCCTAAGGGAGCTGTATGATATAGTGGTCCGATCTCTCCGAATACACATCTGTGCCAAGTTTCATTAAGATAGTTTTAAAACTGAGAGACTAGTTCGCATAGAAACAGACGGACAGACGAGCATGGCTATATTAACTCTGCTGTTGATGCTGATCAAGAATATATATACTTTATGTGGTCGGAAACGCCTTCTTCAATGCAAACGTCGTGACAAAAACAATATACCCTCTGCGAAGGGTATAAAAATGCTAAATTTTTGATGTTGATGAACTGAAATTTGACTAATTTGCGATTAGTTGTTTCTATTTGAAGACCAAGCTAAATTCTTTTGTAGTTTACTTAATCCTTGTTATTTATGTAAGAATTAACTTACTTTTGTCTAGTCTAGACCAATATAATTCACATTGCAATACCGAACATAACGCCAAACGTATTGATTGAAAGCTGAATGTCAAAATATAAAAATTCATTGTAAAACTCAGTGTAACAAATAGACTACACATATATGAGATCATTATGTTCGCTGTGAGTATGAAATTAGTGAAAAAACGGTTAATAGAAATGGCCTTCACGCGATTCGCTGTCATGTCCCGAGTGGTTGACTTGGCCCAAAGTCAGGCCAACTAACGTGAGTGGATTTCATAACGAAAAATTGTAATACGACTGAAATAGCAGCCAAATTGTGTAAAGCACAATATAAATTTCTTTTTAGGGTATTTTTGTAAGATTAAATTTAGATTAAGACAAATGTAATTGAGTTGAGTTTTAGCTTTGATCGAAATCTCATTGAATTGCTATAAATCTATTCTTGTATGAAAGTTGTATCTATTAAGTAATTTTATTGCTATTTAATAGCTTAGAGCCGAAGATGATTAATTAAATATCTAGACAAAATTTAGACAAGTTTTTAACTTTTGTTTACCAATATGCGAGGGCAGTTTAATGAATTTGAGGGAATTAACAGAACAGCTAAGAAACTAATGACATTTCTCGAGTTATTTCATTAGTAGGTGGTTTGGGAGAACAGTCAAGCCAAGAACTTTGAAAACTAAGTAATAAAATAAACCTTATACCGTTCTATATAATTTGTCTTATACTCTCCAGTACCTTTTGGAGCACAGTCTCCTAAAGATCGACGAAGAGAATCCAATAATTGCAAACTCTTTTGAGTAAATATATTTGATTTTTGCCTTATTCAAGTCTTAGTATACACACGAAAGGGCCATAAAAAGACCATTTGAATTTCATTATTACCTCTTAAACCACTTAAAACTGGCACACGAAGAAGGGGGACATACGGACAGAGAGACAGAGAGGCAGACAGACTAAGAAAGAGCGGGAAGTACTTACCCTATAAACGCCATCAACAAGTTTTGTTATTTCTTCGGCCTCCATTGTGGAACTTTTGTTGGGTCCCCTTATCGATGAGTGGCTAGAACAGGGGAGTAGTGACTACAGGTAGCCACAGGTAACTACTGAAAAAGATACCTCACTAGATTCACTTTCAGCTGCAGCGCCCAGGGGCCAACTGGGATTCGAATTGGAACTGCACTCTTTTTTCACTTTCTAAACTGGCACACAAAGCACACAGACACACACACACACTTAACTGTGCACACACGTTAACACACACACACACACTGGTCGACAAGCCGTTGAACCGGGCCAAAATGTAAACTTGTAACTTTGACTTTCGGCGCAGAATCTTGGAAATCTTGTTTTGAGCCACTATGGATAATGTCGTGACTTTCTTTTCGGCGTCCACACGAATCTCCAGCCACGTAACCCAGCCAAAATTAAATGCCAAACGAACACGCTAAACAAGCCAACTGTTTTGTCGGCTTTTCGGCTTTTCGGCTACTCGACTTTTTTACAATTTTTTATTTTTTTTCTTTCTTTGCTCTTTTACCGAGCTACACGAACTTCAGTTTTCGATACGTGATTGAGTTATTATCGCAGGCACTGTAACGAGAAGACATTAAAGAAAAGTTAGTGCGGGTTTCTTGAAAGGAATGCAGGGTATGCTTAAGCACTAAAAGATGAGAAAATTATCTGTTATAGTAATTATTATATAAGATATAGATGGGCTTAAGTCTAAGAGACTAGTAAGCATAAGAAGCCATCAGTTGATGCTGATCAATATACATGCTGAATAGGATATGACACGCCCCTTTAATATATTAATACATACGAGTTTCTTGAAAGGAATGCAGGGTATGCTTAAGGCCCCTTTAAAACACCAAACTTCAGTATATACTAACTAAATTTACTAAAAAATACCATAGCAACCCGAAGAAACTTCCTTGAATTCATTAGCAACAAAGTTGTTGGATCAATAATCGAAGGTGAAAAGTTTTAAATAAAAATAAAAATATTCTGGGAACAAGATGAGTAAATTGGATGACTTGTTGGCCAAGAAGAAGACCGTAGTGCCAGTCTTAGACCTGAGCCGTAGTAATATTCAATCGACGGAGGAGTTTAAGCGGCTCATGGAAAAGGTGCCCGACTACAAAATGCGACCGATTAAAGTGCGAGCCGACGAGATTAAAATAAGGGAGAAGGACTATGGATTCAAGATGCCCAAGAAGGAGATGCGAAAACTCCTAAAGAGCAACGGAGAAAGGGAGACGCACTTCACCTATGCAGATCCCGTGCCCGGGGAAATGAAGGATGTAGTGCTGATGGAGCTCTGTGCGGTGCCCATTGACTGGAAGATGCTGACCACTCTGAGGCCCAAGTCCAAGCAGGAGGAGGAGTACTTCAGCCGCATGGTCGAGATGGGCAAACTGGAACTGAAGACCGAGGCGAAGGACCGCAGGGAGTTTGCGCTCAACAACTGCATCAAGAAGATTAAAAACAAATCGGGAATTGTCGAAACACGACTCATCACATGCGAATCGTGTGGCGAGGAAATGTGTTGGGGTAAAAACCAGTGTGTATTACAAATAGATCAACTTAACCACTTACTCTATACTTTATCAGGGAAATCCTGCGGCGACTTCAACTATGACTTGTACATCCGCGTAGAGACCAAAGTGCTCAAGCCGAAACCATTGGCCATATCGTCCAACAAAACCAAGCTGAATGGACGCAAGAAATCAACTGTAGGTGCCGCCAAAGTAAAAGCCAAGAAATCGGCAAATAGCAAGTAGTTATCGAGTCGGAACTAAGCTAAAGATTGCTCTATTTGTATACCATAGTATTTCTTTAAGCCTTGGCACACCGAGGTATTTGTTCAATAAAACGAAAGTTAAGTGGCGCCTGGGTAAAGGTGGAAAAGTCTCCAATTTGAACAGTTTTAAATTGCTTTTCAGTCAAGTTCTTGCTTGGGACGCCTCTAACCATTTGCCATTAAAGTTTCTTAAGCCCAAAGAGATCAGGGGTATATCATGTGCGTAGCAGCCGTCCGTCCGTATAAAAACCTAGAGCTCAAAGACTATACGACCTAGAGGCTCAAATTTTTTGACCTCAAATTAAAAATAAAATAACATTTTGATAACACAGAGACTTGGGATTTGACTACTAGAGCCGCTGAACCCAAATTTACACAACTATATCCTATAGCTCCCATAGCACAAATCAATCGAAAATTACTTATTTATATGAACAACGGCGCAATAGAATGAATTAAACTGTTAGCCTTTCTTACTAGTTTTGTTATTCTAATGTTAATTGTTTAATTAAACTTTAAATGTCCAACAAAGTAACTGGAAAATTACAACTTTTAAGCAAATCATAAAACAAATTCCTACTCTGTTTGAGTTCGTTTAGCTTAATTAGTATTTATATAGATTTCAGACTTTAAATTTGTTGTAAAGGCAAATTTAAATTAATCAAGGAAAAACGGTTACTTTGGCTCACCGAAGATTAAATACCCTTGCAGTCATGAATATTGCGTTAATTTGGTTTCAATCACCAATTATTTCTATAGTAGCTATATGATATAGTAGTCCGATTTGGATGAAATTTGGTCAACAGTCGGAGAACGATTAGAAATGCATATCGCGTAAATTTGGTTGAAATCGGTCAGTAAATGTTCATACATTTGCATGCATTTCGATATGATATAGTGGTCCGATCTATCCGATTTTTACAAATGATCTGCGTGCAGAGAGAATACACATCTGTACATTAAAATAGCTTTAAAACTGACGGACAGACAGACGGACATGACTATATCGACTCGGCTGTTGGTGCTGATCAAGAATTTATATACATTATGGGGTCGGAAACGCTTCCTTCTGCCTGTTACGCACATTTCGCTTCTGACAAACCTAATAGACCCCTCTACTCTTTTTCAGAGTATGGGGTCTAAAAAAACAATTTTCTGGTTTAAGTCACATGAATATTATGGTTTTATTGCTGATTTTATTGTTAATATAATTGAAAAGTAACATGACACAGAAATTCCACAAATGCAAATGGAAAACAGTAGAAATGTTTTCAGAAAGAAACAACTTTTGCGGTTTCACAGGTCATGTAAGCACAAAATGTTTAAAGCCGGTTCCCAAATACACTTAGAGATGATCCCTTGGAATATTGTAGATACAAAATTATGTTTTATTTTTTTGTATAATAGAAAATCTGCTTTTTAAGTAAAAGCTTTGCATACGACATAGCAAACAAGTCCGAACAGACACTGCTCAAAATGAAATGGCTAAAATATTTAAATTGCCACTAAACAACAGAGGCAAATGGACATTAAGGTGAAATAAACAAGCCAAGTCAAGTCGAGTCGGAGTCGGAGACGCTGACGGCCGACGGCGGCAGTTGCAGCGACTGCGTTGGCGACAACATTCCCAGAGGCAATCCCCTCACCTGGGCTTACCTTTCCCCACTCTAACTGGCATTAACTTACTGCAAACACACGCTCTCGGCTCACACAAGTGGCTTGAAGCTTGTACAACGATTATTTTCCTCTCGCTCTCCCTCTCTCTTTCTCTCACACTCAGTCTCCCCCTCTTACTCCCTCTCTCACTTAGTCACTCTTTGGTCTTGTTGCACAACGGGTGATTACTAATGAATTGGAGCTGGTGCTCGACTTGGTTTGAGCCCAGTTCAGTTCTGCGTTGATTTTGAGTTTTGTTCAGTCGATAGCTCTGATTTATGTAGTTTATTTATGAAAATATCTATTCGCGCTGATATTGAAAACTTACTTTGAATATCTAATTTATAGCAGCGCACTACAATACAACACACACCACCGCACACTACCCCACACCACATGGGGCCACTTCGTCAGTGGAATTTCAATTGAATCTCTGCGCTTCTGGAATGAAACCAAATCTTAGCCAAATAGATGGAAGTGCTATGGGTTACGGGCTGACTAGACAAGCCAAGACGACAGAGGCAACAGTATTGCCAAATAAGAGTTTTAAGCAAATATTTGTCCTGTCTATTTGTATTTCAGAAAATCATATCAAATTGGATTCTGTTTTAGAGATCTCAATACAAAGTTTGAAGTTAAAATACGTAACTCTGGCTATGTTTTCCGAATGAAATCTTTAATGCATTTTCAAAGACTTTTAGGCACACACTTAAGTCGTGTTAGAAGCAGAGTTACAGGGTATCAAACTGCATAAAGTTTTCATGAAATTAACACGTCAGCAACTGGGTCTAAGCCACTTTTCCTACTACGATCTACCTGCAATCGGTAGCGTAGGCCCACGTCTCTCAACTCACGTCTCAGCGGAAAAAAGAAAACTACGAACAATAAAAGAAATGGTAATAATAATAAAGGCACGATGAAACGGAATTTGTTTATCGGAAATCTGATGAAATCATTGTCGCCGTATTTCAATATTTGGAGATGAAAGATAAACAAATCTGGGGATATGCATATGAGAGTGAGAGTGATTCCATGTGTCTCGGAAATAGGAAAGAAAGCTGCTGCTTGTATGTATGTTTGTATGTTTGTATTTTTGTCGCTGCTTAAAGTATTCGCTTCAGTTTGCCACGCCCCGCTACGCCCCAGTTAGAATATCCAATGTTCAAGTGTGCCAACAAAAGACTTAGGCAACGAACTGACGAGGCATACAGCATTCCACCAAGAGAATCACAAGGTTGCACCTGGCACACAGACGCAAGCATTCTGCGGTCAGCACTGTCAGCTGATACCCTGTGAAGTTGTCTCGCTTGACGTAGCGAGCAAATGCGAGATACAAACTGCGAGTATCTACAAGTGCCTGTATCTTGCAGATGCACCGACCCACGTTCTTATGGCTGCAGTTTATAAAAAACCGCGAGTTGTTCCAGCGTTTAATTACCTGTCGAGCTGTGCAAAAAACAATATTTAACTATTAAGAACGAGGCCAACATGACACTAACTAGCCAAGTCAATAGTCAATAGCCATAGATAACCGCAGGTCTAACACTTGCCAACAATCGTGCTGGCCCTGATAATAGCATAATTCATGAGTAAATAATTCAAATTACTTCAAGTCGCCAAGTAAACTTTGAACAAGAAAATTCAATTGGATTATAATAAAATATATTCACACAAAACAATTAAGTCTGTTTAAAATATAATTTAAGATATTTGTCATGGAATAAGATCTCAGATAGTTACAAATAACTTTATTATCTTTCAATTGAATTTAATTTAGAATTACAAATTAATCTGCTTGACCTGAAGAACCAACTCGTTAAGCATTGCAGATCTGAACAATAAGAGTTACAAAACGGAAAATTTGCTAACTAATCGAAAAATAAACTAAAACAAGTAAAAAAGGCTACAGTCGAGCGAGCCGACCGTAAAAGACCCCGTACTCTTTCATACATATGAGCAATTTTTAACCGATTTGTCCTATGAGAGTTATAGGCTAGAGTCGTCCGATCCAGATCAAATTTGGTCAGGATAGTTATAATGGTACTATACAGATAATGTATGAGTTTGGTTGCGATAGCTCAACTAAAACTACATGTCTTTACACAAATTTTCTTTTTTTTCCGATTAGTCCTATGGTATCCATAGGCTATAGTTGTCCGGATCAAATTTGGTGAAGATAGTTATCATAGCACCACTCACATACTGTGTGAATTTGGTTCTGATAGCCTTAGTCGTTTCCAAGTTATGTCGTTTTCCACAAATTGCGGGGGCGTTAGGGGGCGTGGTAAAAATTTTAAATAGACTTAACCTGCTTGACATACAGACGGACTTTCATTTCAAATTTGGTGTCTCTGGCTCTTATAGCTTAGAAGATCCAGGTGTTCATTCGGACAGCGGACAGACAGACAGACGGATATCGCTTTATCGACTCGGCTGTTGATGCTGATCAAGAATATATATACTTTATGAGGTCGGAAAAGCTTCCTTCTGCCTGTTACGCACATTTCGCTTCTGACAAACCTAATAGAGCGCTCTACTCTTTTTTAGAGTACGGGGTCTAACAAACATAAGCTGTGATGGATCACTTCCCTTTGTAGAATCAACAACTTTCGCCAAATCAAACAATAACAATTTAGCCACATCAAATAGACGACATCAATGGTCGGTTGTCCGACAACAGCCACAACTGCAAAGGAAGATGCATTTTTAGAGTCAAAGCTGTTATTATCAAATGCTGATCATTAAGATTTCGCTATAACACAGACAACTGAACAGATCGCGGTGTGACGATCAAATTGCAGCTCATGTGAACATGTGTGACGACAACGATAACAACAACAACAACAACAAAGGCTGTGAAATAAAATTAAACTAAAGACCCGACACTGAACAGCTTAAAATTGAAGACAGACAATGAACAGACATGAGCAGGGGAACTCGAGGGAAGCGGAAGGGGAGGGAGCAACTAAATTGCCGTAAGATATATTTGCAAACGAGTCTTAGACTTAACAGGGCAAAAAAACACAAAAAAATAACAATAACAATAACATTGTACAATGTTCAGCAATGCAAATTGAGAGCCAAAGAGTCTGTGGCCCCCATTGAGCCATTGCCCTACCCTTCCCCTCCCATCCTCTTCCCCTACTCCATACCGCTCCATTGCTCCCCGCACTACGTTCAGGCACATTATTGACAGTGAAAGTAAAAGTTAAAATCATTTTCTTTTGGGCTGTCGAACCGAACTCATAACCAGAGGGAGCAACGCAGAAAAAAATGAAAAAACATTCAGACCTGACTTCAAACTCAACGCTGCAAATGAAATTTACATCTTTACATATTTGGACCCGGTATTCAAAACGAGCCGAGGAGTATACTTGGTTTGTCGAAGCGAAATGTGCGAATCAGAAGGGGCAGAAGGGGGCAGAAGGGAGCAGAAGGGGACAAAAGGGGGCAGAAGTGGGCAGAAGGGGACAAAAGGGGGCAGAAGTGGGCAGAAGTAGGCAGAAGGAGGCAGAAGGGGGCAGAAGGGGGCAGAAGGGGGCAGAAGGAGGCAGAAGGAGGCATAAGGGGTCAGAAATAGGCAGAAGGGGGCGTTTCCGACCACATTAAGTATATATACTCTTGATCAGCATCAACAGCTGAGACGTTTTAGCAATGACCGTCCGTCGTAGATCTCTCGTAGAGCTCCAGGCACAAAATTTGGAATGAAAGGTATTCGATTTATCGAGCCCCTTAGCCCCTATTAAAAAACTATTATCAACACACCATAATCACACATTATGAGTATGGCACCACTAAAACTATATTTCCTACAAATCTTGTAGCTTCCAAAGGTCTTACTGGTCGAAAATTGTTCATTTATATGAAATGTAGTACTTTAATTGACTGATCTCAATAAAACTCACACAATATGAGCATACCATGAATCTGTATACCCTTCCCAAATGTTATACGGATCGAACAACTATACTCTATAGCTACCCTAGTTAGTTTAGTTGAGAGTTGAATGAGTACGGGTCTTTTCCAGTCGACTCACTCGACTGTAGCCTTTCCTGTTAGTTTTATCTTTAGCGTTTTTCATTTTCTCATTTGTTTTCAAGTTTTTGCATTGCAGTAAACTGGTTTTAAAGGCACTCTTAACTTAACCACTTGATTTCAGTTGCATTTTTTAAATGTTTTCTGCATAAACAAATTCCAACAAGTGGCAAAAAATAATTAAATAAGCAACAAAGATTTGCCATATGCCACAAATTAAATAAGTTATCTATATATTTTAATAACTTGAATGTGAATATAGAACTGTAATATAGAACTGTAATTTAACTATAACCCATTAATCTTATGCTCGAAGAAAACTGAAACATACAATAAACCAATTGGAACTTCAATTTATAGGTATCTGATATTCGTATGAATGGAATTGCTTGAACAATAAATAAGAAGTCAGGTATCTTCGTTTCGCAATCATTAAAAATCGTTAATAACACAAAAATATGAATACTTTGTATTCCAATGGCTTGTTCCTATAGTAGTACCTATGTATATGATATAGTAGTCCGATTAGAATGAAATTTGGTGAATGTGGATGTGAATGCATATTGTGAATGTTTGTGGAAATCGCTCAATAGATACTCGAAATCGTTATGCTAATCATTTAGAGCGATTGTTCCTATGGAAACTATATGTTCGATTCGAATGACATTTGGTAAGATTTTCTTCTTGAAATAGCTCAAGAAATCTTTATTAACAATTTTTCCTATTTTTTCGATCTGATCGGTTTTAATATATGAACTGCAGGGAGAACACACATCGGTACCAAGTTTCCCCAAGATAACTTTTAAAGTGGGGGGTAGTTCGCTTAGATACAGACGGACATGGCTATATCGATTCTTCTGTTGATGCTGATCAAGAACATAGTCGTATATACTTTATGAGTCCGGTCAGGCCTCCATTCTTAACACAAACTTAGTGATTTTGCATATAATATAATATAATATATTAAGTATTATTGGGAAGTACTTTTACAGCGTATCTGCTAGTCGAGTTGTCGAGCTCTTCTTGCCAGTTGTCTGGCGTTCTATTAACCGACTAGTTATGCTTGGTGCTGCTGCAGTTGTGTTTTCTCGCAATTGGCCACACCTACATAACTAGTACAGCCTTTCCATGGGCAACTTGGACCCGGACCCGAGCCCGTAACCGTACCCGTACCCGTACCCAAACCCGATCGTGACTTCATTTGGCAGCGTTGCGCACGTAGCTGCCGCATTTCTGGAATCTCTCGATGTTGTTGTCGAAGAGCAGAGCGAAGCCGTCATAAATTAGGTGTAGATGGCATCTCAAAGACCCGTCCCGGCATCTCTACTCTCTCTCTCACTCTCCCTCTCTCTCCCTCTCTCTCTCTCTCTCTCTCTGTCTTCTCTTCTATGCAATTTAATTGCGACACAATGTTGCCTTTAACAACAACATCCAGTAGGTGTGCCACCGCCTCCGCTGCCTGCTCCCCTCCATTCACACTCTGTAGGTCCACAAGCAGAATCAGCACTGCTCAAAGTGTTTATAAACAACGTTACAATTCGCTTGTTTGGGCTTTATATATTATGCACATCAATTAACAACATGTGAGAGCTGACAAGAATTCAGTTTAAACAATTTAAATAAATAATAGTATATATTTTAACATTTGAACAGTTTTCAGCAGAGATGAATTTACATTTATCATAATTGTCTACAAATGAAATATGTATATGTCTATGTCGTACTGCATATATGTACATGTGAGAAGTTACTGGACACCTTACACCTAAGTGGCAGCCCGTTGACCAGAGCAGCAGCAGTAAAAGTAGAGCAGCGGGAGATAAGACGGAGAACAACAGCCGAGAAGACGCGGCGGAATGCAAGAGACATTTTTGAACTAAGAAGAAGCAGCAGTACGATCAAGCAGAAGACAGCCCAGTAGTCAAAAATAATACTCGTACTACAAATTAATTAATTAATATGTCAAATTAAAAAAAAAAAAAAAAAAAACACTGCAAAAGTATTGTATTGTAAATATTTAAATAAAATTCAGTAATAATATCACATACATATATAGTAATATACTACTACTACTACATATAACTGCATGCATCCTTCATCTTATCTTCGAACGATACCTCGATGACTGCTGAACAATACAGACGTCAGATTTTTAAAAGAAATCGGTTGGAATATTTCTATGAGACAGATAAATTCACAAATATTCGTTCTTTGTTTGGTTTTGATAATGGATTTGTCTTCACAAATTGAATCGACTGTTGATGCTGATCAAGAACATACAGTCTGTCAAGAAACTCTTTACACACTGAAAAATACATATACTATATAGTATATACTGCATAGCTTCAAAAAGCTCAGTCTGTGGGTACACTGTTAATCCAGAAGTTACAATCATATACAGCAATTCCTTTACCCATTAGTTATTTTATTCCAAGCTTAATATATCCGGTCACTTAAAAGCTCTGCTAATGCTCAAAGCTCTCAAGTAATCAAACAGAATCCAAACTTTTACTATGAAGTGAACAGGCTGAAACACGACTTAATAAATTACGCAGACAATTGTACATGCGAATGAATAAGTGAATCTAAGTGTATCACATAAATCCAAGTACAGAACCATTCAAATAAGTCAAGAATTATTCAATGACTGCGTCAGTACCACAGGAATGCGACCTTGAGCTGTCGTCGTCGTCGTCGTCGTCGTGGTCGTCGGTCTGAGATGTCGTGACTGACGCGAATTCAAACTCCAGTCGCTGGTTCGGCTCAGGTTTTTCAGCTGCTGGGGCGAATAACAAGTACAAACAAGCGGCAAATGATTTTGATTTTGTTTTCTCAAAAGGTGTACTGACAATACTGACAATAAGTACAATACAATAAATCGATGAATCAGAGGGAGAAAGAAATCAGAGCTCAGAAATCTAGAGAACAGCAAAACAGCTCAAGACTCTCAATACAATAAAACACGTTTGATGAAGATGAAGATTGAATATCTGTCAGATACATGTATTGCTACAAACGGCAATGTGGCAACTAACCGCAGCAGCAACAACAGCAACAACAACAACGTTCACTTTTATTTTCTGCATTGCAACCGCAAGAAGAAGAAGCAGAAGAAGGCGAGGAAGAAGCAGAAATAGTAAAAACATAAAACAAAAACAAAGCAAATGACACAAAAAGCCAAATAACAAAGATCAAATGTTGAAGTTATTGCTGTGGCACAAAGCAGAACAACCGCAACAACAACAGCAAGTCTGTTGTACTAATTTTAGTTGCTTAGCTTAGTATGTTACATACCCTCTAAAAATCAAACTTATTTAGGTTTCTTTTTAAATTAAAATATTTTAATTTTATATCTTCCTCCCTTTTTCATAGACTTAACTCTGTTAAGTTCCCATTGAAGTTAATAGTTCAGGGTACTGAATTTATTTAAACTAACTAAACTAAATATGTCCCAATATCATAACCAACCCGTTTACTTGTTGTAGAAAACTCTCCGGGAATACCATTAATGTATTGCAACTAAAAACTTTGATAAATTTTGGCGAGTTTTGTTTGCTTTTGTTTTTATTAATGGCAAACTAATAATTTATTTATTTAAGCTGTTGTATTTGCTCGGACTTTAGTGAGTAACTAACTGAGAAGTCAATGAACTATGAAACAGGTTGAAATTGATTTATGCAGAATGAGACCCAATTACATACATTTACTTAGTAGAGAACCATTGGCCAAACTAGATTAAGATTGTTATTCACAGCCTGTATAGGAACGAATCTGTGACTTGTGCAATTCTTTGAGCAGAAACTATGAAAAATTTAGCACAATTTTAACAGAATTGAACAGAAACCAGTTTTCTAAATTAATCCAAGCAATTTCAATCCAACGAAATTCGAAACATTTCTGAGCCAAAACCAGTTTCATTTGTTTTTGTTTTTGTTTGGTTTTGTTTTGGAATAATTCGTTTAGCATTTGTAATATGCGAATTCCCTGTGGAGAGTTCAAATGCCAAAATTTCCTTTATTGTTGTTGTTAATTAATCAATGATGCTTAAAATTTCTTTTTATACGCAGAGTTCAACGGGCTCAATCTTTGTATTTTTTTCATTTGGTCAAAGTTGTAAGATTTCCAAAGAAACTTGATTTGAAATAGTTATGAATACCACAGAATTGGGTCTCAGTGTTGTAAAGTAGGCAAAACTATATGCCAAATTAGGCTAACAATAGAATAAACATTAATTTAATCAGATAATCAGGCGCTAAAACAAAAGACTTAGGCAACAAACTCAAGTCGCAATGGCAGCCAATTGCTGCGTAGTACCTTAAAAACACTAACAAACTATGGCAGTGGTGGAAGGTGGGAAGGGGAGAGGAAGAGAGGGAATGGCCGGGGTAGAGCAAGAACTAAGAGATAAAATAGAGTTTCATATGGACATTTTTTAAAGCCTTCTCAAAGTAAAGACTGAAACGAATGAAAGCGCGAAACTGAAACTGAAAATCTCATAATTAGCAAGCGAACGAGAGAAAGCTTTAGAGACTTTGAGAGCTGTTGATGCCGCTGATGTTCATAGAGTTTTTTAGAGTTGAAGTTGAAGCCGAAGTCTTGAAGGTGGACTGTTGTTATCCGAGCATTTAATTAGCCATTTTCACACATTTCACTTTCAACAAGCTGCCAAATTGTCCGAAATATCTGAGCATAGCCGACGATTTCTTCAATGAAACGCAAAAAAGCCATTAACGATGAAGCGTAGGTTGTGGGCATGCCCGAGACTGGTGCGGGTACGGGTACGGGTACGGGTACTGAGGCTGGGACTGTGTTTGAGGTTGACAAGCCTCTTCAGGCATACTCTTTGCCTTCATATCTATATCTCCATATACATATACATATAACCAAATATATCTGTTTTGGTCTGTCACATCAAGCCGCTTCCTCGGTTTAGCTCTTGACTCCGCCACAGCAATCGCCAGCGGGGACAACGTCAACAGAGTCAGCAACAAACAGCGGCAACTCACTTTCAAGTGGCCAAGTCAGTTTCTTTTTTCTATTTTCATTTCGGTTTTTTCGGGAAAATTGCCTGCTAATTGAAAGTTTCCCATTGCATTGAACTTGGCCATAAATTGTGCCCGGCAATTGGCCAAAGAAACAAGAAACAAAAAAGTTTCCACTCGAATTTCAATTTATGCCCATAACTCGCCCACTGATGTTTTTTGCTCTCAACTTTCTGCACATCTCATTTGATTAATAACACAATTTGTTTAACCACTGGATTTTCTAGTTTTGTTTTACTTGTAATTTCCATGTCCAAATTCCCGCATCATGCAGGTAATAATATAAATAACAAGCAAGAAAGGCTACAGGCGAGCGAGCCGACCGTAAAAGACCCCGTACTCCATACATATGAGCAATTTTTAACCGATTTGTACTATTTGTCCTATAGGCTATAGTCGTCCCATCCATATCAAATTTGGTGAGCATAGTTATAATGGTACTATACACATAATGTATGAGTTTGGTTGCGATAGCTCAACTAAAACTACATGTCTTCAAACAAATTTTTTTTTTTTTTCGATTTGTCCTATGGGAGCCATAGACTATAGTCGTCCGATCCGGAACCAACGGATCCGACGGATTTTCATTCCAAATTTGGTGTCTCTAGCTCTTACAGTTTAGAAGATCCAGGTGTTCATTCGAACAGCGGACAGACAGACGGACATCGCTATATCGACTCGACTGTTGATGCTGATCAAGAATATATATGCTTTATGGGATCTGCCACGCCTCCTTTTGCCTGTTACGCACATTTCGCTTCTGACAAACCTAATAGACCCCTCTACTTTTTTTTAGAGTACGGGGTCTAAAAATAACAAAACACTCAAGTGTCGAGTACCTCGATGAGCTATGGCTAATGATGAGCTCATGGCATTCGACTCGATTTTATTGGCTTATTGTGGTCATAATCATTAGAAGGGAATAGACCGAGTGAGTGCCTTCAAAACAGAAATATCTCCAGCAAATTTATTAATAACTATTAGCACACACATTGGCAGTCAGTCAGAGAGTAAAAATTAAACAATTTAAAATTAGAAGCAAAACCGACAAGTCTGAAAATAAATTGATAGGTAAACAAACTAGTAAGAAAATTAAGTAATAAAATACAAATTAAGTTGGTAAATACTTTCTTAAGCTAATGAAATAATTTTAAATATTTAATGTTCAATTTAAATCACTTATTAAGGCTCAACTTAACTTTAGTGACTGTTGCTAATCCACGTTCGGTCAAGTCGAGCGTGAAAGTTTTTCCAACTGCTCAAAAGTTGTCACGACTCTTTTGGCATCTTAAGAGTTACATAAAATTCTAAAAACAATGGAATTTCTAGTGTTTCTAGTGTTTCTGTTTTCTGCACACGCATAAACCCAAATAACAAACTGACGATCGCTTGAACTTTTACTTTTTTTTTCTTATTATTTAAAGTGAATGTTGGCCAAAACGATGCCTGGAAGTTGGCACAAAAGGCGAGTGAATATACATATGGGTATTACCATCAGGCAACCAAAACCTTACCTGCCACTTGCCACTTGTCACTTGCCACTTGCCACTTTCTGTTAGCTGTTGTCTGTTAGCCACAATTGATGCCAAGCTGTGCCATAAAAAGAGTCAACGACCGAAGCTTTTCACCAGCCGTTCATTCAGTTGCAACGAATGCTAAGTAAATGGGCCATAATCAGCATTAACTAAACGACTTGCCAGGTTATTAGCCACTTTATAGACCAGATTCCATTTAGCAAATTGAATGATTTACCATGCAATCCATGAGATTCGAGGCAGGTGGGCTTATGTGGTTTGTGGTAACTGCTGGTCAAACAGTCCAGACGGGGGAAGTGTCCAAAAGTATACTCATTACAAGTGTCGCACCTATGGCCTGTACCTCTGGCCGTGTAGACTTCAAGCTGATCAGGCTCCTAATATAAAGTCTATTTTCACCTACACTTTTTCAAGCAATTAAATAAAAGGTAAGTGTAAGTGTGGTACATAATAAAAATAAAAATAAAAATAATTCCAACAATTGTTGCTCGTCGTGAATCCATAAAAAGAAACACAGATTGCCAAAGGAGTCATACAATGTTGTTGTTGTTGTTGTTGTTGTTGTTGTTGTTGTCGCCTGGGGTTCAAATAATTGAAAACAAGTTTTATTATTGCCTTAAGAAATTGTCGAGCTACATAAAAGTGTTTACAAAAGATTCCAGTCTCGGGTTTATCACTGAATTTTGTTTTGAAATCGAGCGAATCGACTCCATAGAAATCGGTATCGGTATCTGTATGGGTATCGGTAGAATGGGCCGTGGTTTCCCAGTAGCTGTGATACAAATTTGCCAATCACTTGAAGGCGTGTCGCGGTTGTTACTATTCAAAAATTCCAAACACTTTCATTATTTGATTTCCATAGAAATCAATCAAAAAGTTTCGATACGCTCCGCACTCCCCACTCGACACTCGACTGTCGAAATGGTTTCATTAAAAATTACTTAATCAAATAGTTTGATTGGAAAACTCAACGATTTCAATACATTTGTTAAAACAGCTAATTGTTAATTAAACTGAAAATAAAAGAAAATGTGGAGAATTCAAGCACAAATTGCAGATTTTCTTCAAATCATTTGAATTTACAATTTGCAATTCATAGTTTAAGCCCAATTTGACTTATCACGCACATGGCTAACACTTGTCGACCCACATTGTGAGCTGCCATCTCAGTGTTGAGCCTTGAGATTGTGTGAGCCAAGTGAACCAAGTGACCCAAAAATGATCTCAAAACAAGAGACTTAAAACCAAAAGAAATAACGTATTGGAAACGAGAGTGTTCACACCTAAAAGGCTTTGCTGCCAACTGCGAACTGATCCAAGTATTTGGGGCGAGCATAGCGTGCGCTGACCGTACAGGTGAGCCCCCAGACCATACACACCATACAGACCGACCAGACAATACCCCAAACCCAACCCTCAAAAATCTGTGCCAAATTCAGTGCAAATCGCATTAAGGAATATATTACAAAACGACAGCAAAAAGGCAATGAAAAGTAAAAAGGTCTGACCGACTACGAAATACCCTAAGCAGATTTTGGCCGAAAGTATTCTTCGCTTTTACAGGGAGGGATTGGAGGGAGGGGGCACGGAAAGTATCAGAAGTCAAGAATAAATAAATAAATAAAAATATTAAACTTGGTAGTTCCAACTCTTGAAGAATCTAGGATTTGGAACGGACATGACTACCCAGACTCTGCTATTAATGGGAATTCGGTTTAAATTTGCGATTGGGATTTTACCACACCTCATTTTACCTATTATTTTTAGACCCTGTACTCAAAAAGAGTACAGGGTTCTCTTGATCAGTGCCAACCGTATCCGTATGAAGACATAGAACTCAGAGACTATACGAGCTAAAGACAACAAATTTGGAATGAAAGTACGTCTGCTTCGCAACCAAACTCACACATTATCTGTACATCGTGATTACAACCATCATCGCCAAGTTTGGTAAGGATCGATCAACTATATCCCGTAGCTGGCATGAGTAAATCGGTCAACCTCCATGTATGAGGAGGTTGTAAGCTAAGATCACTTCATAGTGAACTTGAGCAGATCACTGAACAGAGCATCGATCGCACATGGAGAAACACTTCATCCTGTAGAACCTCAAAAGTAATGTGCACTAAGCACAACACCCACCTCAGCCGCTACTGCACCTTTCACGGAGGGAATGCAGCCGGCTGGTGGGTACTCACAGGTGACTAAGGTGATGAGGAATAACTGAAGATGCAAAGTGCAGGAAATGCAACGGGTCCCGCCCTAGCCCGCACTAGGTTAAAGTCCCTAGGAGCACCAATACTATACGCACTCAAAGTGGAGCTACTGCACCAAAGCACACTCGCATCCTGCAGAACTACACGACCGGACTACTAAGGGTGACCTATTGGCCTATGCACCGCTTCCACGAAGGGCGCCCGGCTTAACCTAGCGTAACCTTCTGTGAATGGAAAATGTTCACTAGAGCCCACTCGTAGTAGTTCCCCTATATAATGCAGTATGGAAATCGGTTAATATACGCCGTAACTGGAATTTCAATTAAGAGACGTGGGACACATTCGATATTCGATTTTCGATTTCAGTGGCCGATTAGTCGATAGGTGAATTGCGTTGCAGGTTGAATGCTCTGACAACTTTCAATGCAAATGGAGTTGGCTCAAAGACTGGTTACAGTTAGTCAGTTAAGGAGGGCGGTGGATGGGGATGGGGAGGGGGAATGGGCTTAGTTAGCTCGTTGGAGTACCCAGTATCATTCAGTTAGCATGCAACAAAAATGTGGTTAATGTGGTTTATTATTTGTTCGATTCGATTCGATTTGGTTTGACTCGATTGGATTTGTTGTTCGATTAAGCCGAGTTATGCACCTGTGCACTACACCAATTAAGTCAGTTTATGTTTATGTATAAATTCATGTAGTTTTCCTTATGAACTCATACAAACACATTTATTTAGCCATTTGTTTATGTATTTATGCTGGAATTTGTGCAGGGAACCAGAAGTGAATGTAGAATTCCAGCTATTTTACCTTGAGCAAAGGTAAACAACGGTAAGTGAATATTATTAACTGTTGCAATTGGTTATATAATAGAAACTGTTTAGGATTTTTCCCATTTGGATTTTCTTTATTTCTTTAAACTGTATTAACCAAATGAGTTAACAAAATGCAAGGAAAATGCTTGTTAAGAGCCGGCTTCAGCAATTTCCATTTCCATTTCCATTTCCATGGCCAACCACTTGGACTACAGCAACAGCAACAAACCCGTCAAGTGGCAGTTTGTTTTGGCCAAGCTGATGCCGCATTTGAAACCTGGCCAAAATGCTGATGAACTTGTTTGCAGCGCCTACAGCCGCCAAAAGCGCGAAAAGTGAATGGGCTAGAGCAGCGGGGGAGGAGAAAAGCGGGGGAGGGTGGATGTTTAACAATTTGGTTAAAGTTTAATAAACTTTATGAAATGTTGTCTTGAGTGGGAACTGCAGTCGAGCCACAGTGCGACTTCAAGTTAACGACTTCAAGCTTCAGTGACAATGACGTCGACACACGGACAGCTGGACAGCTGGACACATGGACAGAGTTTAACACACAGACGTAGTCCCAAAGGAGAGTCCGCCAACCCGTTGCCTGATTTGAGGAAATTTCTCAAAAGGAAAAACTCACAATTAATCAGGAAGTTTACCGATACCGAGCATTAGCATTAGAAAGTTGCTGCACAAACAAACAAACAACAAACAAACCCAAAACCGGAATCACAATTCACCAAGTTTACAAAAAAGTTAATAACATTTCCAGTTTTTTGGCATTTCATAATATCTATTTTGACCGATCCCCTCCCCAGCTGAGTAAGCAAGGGATACTTGTCCAAAGTCCTTAAAAAGATATTTCAAATTGGAATAAATGAGATTGGTTGTCGGTTCCAATTGGGAGTTATTCCTCTTCTTACCTATTGAATCCCATTCTTTAATTTCCAATTACCCAAAATCTAATTCAATCTATTTTACTTTCGTTTTATAATATCTATTTTGACCGATCCCCTCCCCAGCTGAGTAAGAAAGAGATACTTGTCCAAAGTCCTTCAAAACATATTTCAAATTGAAATAAGATTGGTTGTCTGTTCCAATTGGGAGTCATTCCTCTTATTTCCGATTGGACATTAAATATACATTAGAAATAGACAAATCTATTATCTATCTATTATGCTCGATCCCCTCCCCAGCTGAGTAAGAAAGGGAATAAATAAGATTGGTTGTCAGTTCCAATTGAGGGTTATTCCTCTTATTTCTTATTGGACATTAAATAAACATTAGAAATAGACAATATCTATTATGCTCGATCCACGTACCAGCTGAGTAAGCAAGGCATACTTGTCCAAAGTCCTTAAAAAGATATTTCAAATTGGAACAAATAAGATTGGTTTTCGGTTCCAATTGGGAGTTATTCCTCTTATTTCCGATTGGACATTATATATACATTAGAAATAGACAAATCTATGATCTATCTATTATGCTCGATCCCCTCCCCAGCTGAGTAAGAAAGGGAATAAATAAGATTGGTTGTCAGTTCCAATTGGGGGTTATTCCTCTTATTTCCTATTGAATCCAATTCTTTAATTTCCAATTACCCAACATCTAATTTAATCTATTTTACTTTCGTTTTATAATATCTATTTTGAACGATCCCCTCCCCAGCTGAGTAAGAAAGAGATACTTGTCCAAAGTCCTTAAAAATCAATTTCAAATTGGAATAAATAAGATTGGTTGTCGGTTCCAATTGGGGGTTATTCCTCATCTTTCCTATTGAATCCAATTCTTTAATTTCCCATTACCCAAAACACTGAACTTCAATTTTGCATTTCCGACTTTTCGAATTATCAAAATTGGTTTGATCTTTTTATACCCTTGCAGAGGGTACATTGTTTTTGTCAAGAAGTTTGTAACGCATTGAAGAGGGCTTTTCCGACCACATAAAGTATGTACATATATATGATATATGATCAGCATCAACAGCCGAGTCGATATAGCAATGTCCGTCCGTCTGTCCGTCTGATTCTATGCGAACTAGTCTCTCAGTTTTAAAGCTGTCTTAATGAAACTTGGTACAGATGTGTATTCTCTGCACGCAGATCATTTGTGAAAATCGGACAGATCGGACCACTATATCGTATAGCTCCCATAGGAACAATCGTTCGAAATGCATGCAAATGTATGAACATTTTCGCTGTCTATTGACCGATTTCAACCAAATTCACACCATATGCATTTCGAATCGCTCTTCTGCTGACCAAATTTCATCGAAATCGGACAACTATATCATACAGCTACCATAGGAAATGCGGTTGAAATGCTTAGTATGAACATTTTCGGTGTCTATTGACCGATTTCAACGATATTCACGGAGAATCAATTTCTAATCGTGTCCCATCTGTTGACCAAATTTCATCTAAATCGGACTTTTATATCATATAGCTTCCATAGAAATAATTGGTGATTGAAACCAAATTAACGCAATATTCATGACTGCAAGGGTATTCAATCTTCGGCGAGCCGAAGATAACCGTTTTTTCTTGTTTACTTTTCTTTTCTAGTTTCCAGACTTTTTGTTCTTTATTAAAGTGAAAAGTCTTTATATTGAATATTACTTTATTAAGAGTTAATTCTATAAAAAGAAACTCAAGGAATCTATATAAATAAGAAACCGATTTTTCCATTTTTAAAATAAATGAAAATAAATTTCCTAAGCATATTAATACTAGAATTTAAGTTAAGTCAACTTACAGTTACAAAATTGAATCTTTTTCTAGAATTTATGGTGTTTGTGTAGCTTGAAGCACTTGCAATCACAGCAACCGTCACCTCCAGCGCCACTTGGACAAAGTGGGTGGGTTAGAACGGGATATATTGGGAGGAATATATTGGGCCAAGCTGTGTTGTCATCATGAACCCACAGCCGTAGTCAGATGGGCAGAGCCGTGGCCATAATAACATGTTTGGCAGCAGCTCGAAGTTGTATCGAAATCGAATAGATGCGATTCAAAGTTGAGATTATAGTTCTGATTAATTGAGCCACATTGTAGAGCAGTGGAGTATGAGTTGTAGAGTGAGCTCCCTGCAATTACGGACTGCAAGCAGAAGCCAGTAATGAACTAATAACCGCACAATTAACAGCCAACAGGGGCTGTGGCTGTGGAACCAGTTCCGACTCCAATTCTGATCGGATCGGATCGGAGCGAGGAGAAGAGCAGAGAGAATTTCGCGATTGGTATTCAAGCGGCTCAGTGTGTCTAGAAGTAACCAAAAAATGTTGTTCTCCGTTGAAATATTTTTAAGGCGTGCTTATTTTTGCTCAATAGATTCTGTTGTCTTTAATGACTTTTAAGCCATTCGCTGTAGGCCAAGGGGGCCAAGAGGGCCAAGAGTGGCAAGCCAATAAAGCTAGCCAACCTGGCCAGGCTAATGGTTTTACCTGCCTTTTGTTCCACCAAAAGAATTGGCTTTCAAAACTTTTGTCGTTAACTTTTTTCCATGTTCTGCATTCGATTTTGGTAAATTGGTAAAACACCGCTAGACTTGGCACAAAAGGTAGCAATAATGAACCTGAGCTACCTGGGAAAACAATCACAGTAGAACCAACACCTGGATGGGGTCCATGCAAAATCTTAGCACCTGTTCAATAACCCTAAATGGGTCAAGCGTGGCCAACTGAACAATCTGACTGATTAGCCTCAATTTCACACAATCAACGCTAAGAATAGATATCAGTTCAAAAGAGGAGTTTCCATGCGAATCAGTCTAAAGATTTAAATGTTCATTTATTTCAGATATGTCTACGAATTCCGAGTACTCCACATTTTGGTGAATTGCATCTATCTATAAAATTATTTAAGTCATGATAAATTAACACCAATTGCTGCAACGCAATTAACAAAAATAAAAGACATAAAAAACAAGGAAACAAAGCATTAAATAAACGTTTCAACAAAGAAAGGAGAATACGAAAACAATGAAGCACAAAATTTAAAAAAAAAAAACAATCAGCAAAAACAACAAGAAGAAAAACAAGAAAAATAACACTTATAAGTGTGTGATTGTAGCCCAAGAAGTTGAGCGGCCAAAACACACCTTTGAGATGATAAAAATGTGGTAAGAGAACAAAATAAAAGGTTCAATGCACGCAAATCGGATTAAGCAAAGAAATTAAATAATACAGCATGTAGATACATAGATACGTAGATACAATGATGGAAAGATAGAAGATAGAGGAAGCTCTGCGAGTGGAGAAATGTGAAAAGTAAACGGAAAGTATGAAATCGAATCGAATCAAAGCGAAATGAGTCGAACTCTGGAACTCCAGAGCCGTTAGAAATGGTACACCAAAAGGAAGCGACGACAGGAAGCAGACAGAAAGAGGACAGAAAGAGCACAGAAGGAAAGAGTAAATCATTTAGCTAGGGATATGAGAAATGTGCCAAATTGATTGACTTGATTGAATAACAATCAGTTGCTCACCTTTCTTTGCACTTCTACTTTAAATTGCGTAAATCCAACTTTCATTCATGGTTTTGTAGCAGTTGACACCACATTTACACATTTACAGGTGCACATTTAACAATGTTTGTTAAACTTTGTCACATTTGATAGCGATTCGTTTTTGGTTTTTAACCGTTCAAAACACGCGCAGGCGTTACGAGCTCAATTTTAAATAATTTGTGGTGAGCAGAGCAGTTTGCTCAATCGACAGCCATAAATATTGCCAACCGAACGCAACGAAGCACAAAACTCAACTGAACACGACGACGACCACGAACAGCTCTTCTCAACCACGCTCAAAAGCTCGTGGACGGCGCTCGCACTCCCAGTGGTGAAAAGCTCAGCGAGCATAATTGGCATGCCTTTAGTTCCAACTCGAGCGCGCTCAAAGCTCAAAGCTCACTCGACTTCAAATTAAAAAGCTTCTTTGGCGCGCGTGCTGCTCGGCTCCAATTGGAAAATAAGTACCTGGAAAGCTTTGTGGTGTGTGCTTCTTTTGTAGTAGTTTGTATTTATTCATAAGTTCGGGTCTATTGCAGTGATATTGATCGAATTTAAAAACTCTGAAATGAAATTTCAACATAGTTTTGTAATTTGTGTGTGTTAAACAATTGCACTGGACATCATGAGGTTTACAAGCTTCAAGATCTTTCATTTTGAGGGCTAAAACATTAGGTAAACAAAGGGAATTTTTAAGGGCTTGTGGACTTTGTTTGGACTTGTTTACAATATCATCAATATAGAATACATTTTATATATATTATAATATAATAAACAATATCTAAGTATACCAATAATATCAGTTATGATCAGACGTTCTAGACGTTAAGTAAAATGCTTCATTATCTTTTCTTTTCTTAACTTTTTGCTTAGTTATTGTGAGTAATTTAGTTAAGTTTAAATTTGTTATTTGCAATGTTTATCTTTTTTTAGGATATTTTTCTCGTTTTACCTTCTTGTGCCTTTAGTATGGCGATTTTTGTTTTTTTTTTTTTTGCTTTTTGCTTTTTGGTTTTTGTTTTTTGTTTTCATAACGTGTACAATTACAAAACATAAATTAGCGTTTACACTTAATAATTGAGTGGAATTTTAGGTAGAACCCATTTCGTTTACAGCGACAGCGCAGAGCACATACATCATTCCGGCACTCAGTAAAGCAGTGACCGGAACAGTGACTATCCAGGCATAGGCGATGTTCCGGAACAGGTGCCAATCGACACTACCATCCTCTATTGGTGTACCATCAGCTCCGTCCTCGGCAACGGCAACGGCGGCTGCAGCTGACCCTGTTCCCTCCTTCTGCTGGTGATCCTGCTTCTTCTCGCGCCCCGACGCGCTCACGTGTCCCACGAACACCACCGAGCCGACTTTACAGTGTGTCGTCGAAATGGGCAATCCAATCTTGCTGGCCAGCAGTACAGTGATGGCGGCGCCAATTTCAATGGTGAAGCCACTGCAGATCAGGAGATACACATGAATTAGTTGTTACTCGATTAACCAACATTAATCTAAACTAGTACTCACGTCGAGGAGGTGATCTTGGTCAGATCATTGCCAATGGTCTCAATGACGCGCCGTCCCCACAGCCAGAGACCCACGGAGATTCCAATACCGCCATAGATCAATATATAGATGGGACTTTCCGCCTTTTGCATAACCGAACCCTCGCGATAGATCATAAAGAGAGCGATAAGTGGACCAATCGCATTGCTCACATCGTTGCCGCCGTGGGCAAAGCTGCCAAAGGTTGCTGTGAGAATCTGAAGGAATGAGAAGAGCATCGAGACTTCCTGGGTCTCCTCCCCATTGCTAGCTCGTCGTCCGGCACCTTTTTTGAACTCCTCCTCCTGTTCATTGAGCGCATCCTTGCTCTCGATCAGTGGCACCTTACTGGAGTTGGGCGACAACGTTGAGCTTATCATCAGATCCAAGCTACCTGCACTTTCCACCACCTGTAGATTGTTATTTGTCGTGGCTTGGGGATTTCTGGCTGCTCCGACTGTGCTCATCTGTTGCTGCGGCTGCTTGTGCTCCTCCTTGGGGGACTGGACGCGCTTGAAGCATTCCTGGAGTTTACGTCCGTTCTGGTGTTGCTGCAGCTGCTGTTGCTCATCGATGTAGTTCAAGCTGGTGATAGTCAGATCAGTATTATCCAGACTAGCCTTGCCCAACAAGTCCTCAGCCTTGCGAATAAGCTCCGGATCGATTTTATAATCCTCGCCAGGAGCATTATTGTTCTTAGCCGCCAGACCAAACGGTGCGAGCTTAAAGGTCTTCGGAGAATTGTCGCTGAGGGAGACGAGCTCGGTGATTTCGGCAATAGCCGGCAATGGTTTGCCCTCGCTAACCAGCGAAAGCGGACGGCGTTGTTTTTTGGGGCTTCCCGAGGGCGATGATTCTAGGACAGAGAAGGGAGCCAAGATTAAACAGAACCGAAGGGTTTAACGAGTCTCTTTCCATACCTACTGAGTCCTCAAACTGGAACTTAACCGGGTTCTGAGCACGTAGCTTCTTGGCAATCGAACGGCGCTGCAAAGGCACCACCACCACTTGGGTCAGCAGAGCCACTACAAGGGATAGACCCACACTAGCCGACAATGCTATCCATGTTGGTATGTTGTCCATGTAAAGCACTGAAGAAAAAATAAACGAGCTTGTTTATAAACTAGTTTCTTGAGCCAAATCGGACCCTACATACACTTGGGTCCATCGAGCACTACACTGATCACATTGATGAAGAACGTGACACCGTAGAAGATCGGCAGCGAACGGAATCCAGCCTTTAGAGGCTCCTGGGCCCGCAAGATGAAGCGACGAATGGCCAGAAAGAGTAGAATGCTAACCAGACCGCTCATCACCGGCGAAATGAACCAAGAGCCCACAATGGTGCCCAGCGTGGACCACTTCAACCCCTGCAAGCCACGTGCCACCAGCGAGAAGCCAATTGTGGAGCCCACAATGCTGTGAGTTCCCGAAATGGGAAGCTTGAGGAACGTGGCCACCAGCAGCCAAACGGCACTACTCGCCAGTGCGGACACACAGCCTAACATGAGCACATCCTCGGAGCCCTCGTAGAGACCCACCTCGAGGATTCCCTTGCGCATAGTATCCGACACTTTGTACCCTGTAAAATTAAAGGTTAAATAAAGGTTCTTTATTGATAAAAGGAATTTGTAGTTACCAATTAAAACAGCGCCAGAAATTTCACAGATGGTGGCCAAAACGCAAGCCTGGCGAATGGTTAGAACGCCAGAACCCACGCTGGTGCCGAAAGAGTTGGCCACATCATTGGCCCCAATGCCGAAGGCCAAAACAAATGCGATTAGAAAGCCGATAATGACCATCCAAAGCAAATCTCCTGAGTAAGCCTCCATAATTGTCTTTGTAAATTGTTCACACGCCACTAAAAACTATTACTTATTTCCAAAACACCAACCAAAAAATACCCTTACTACACACCCTTACTCACACGCACCTCTGAACTGTCTGTTCTGAACTCAACACAAACTAACGGGTATAGAAAGTTGTAACTAGTTTTTCTTATTATTTGAATCGGGAATGTTAGGAAAATAAATATGAGGGTTTATTTGTGCAAGAAAGAAGTTAATTAAAAAAATACAAAGGCTACAATATTAAATGATATATACGAAATACGAAATACGAAAAATAATCTTAATTATTAATAATTGAAAAGAACTTTTCAAATATTCTCTAAACAGCCATATTTGCGCTTAGACTTCATTGTTGTTATTTTCATAATGAAAATTGAAGTACACTCGCGTTGTGGAGGATCACACACACAGACAGACACCCGTATATACGGACAGACAGACACGCTTTGAGTGAAGGTTGAGCCACTCCCCGTAGAAAGCTAAGCTCTAAATTCAGTAACAAGCCTAAAAGTATGCAATAAATTAATTAAAAACGAAACTAGAAATTAAGAGTGGCAACACTGGACACTGGTCTTCCGATAGGAATAAATGTTTCCAATAAGAAGCTTTCGATCTCCCTGTTCTGCCAAAAGCTCGCTACAAAAAACTTCCTACTAAACTTCAAACTTCTGTTTAACCCTTCGATGGCCAGCAATTGCAATTGGGACTAAACGTTGTTGTTTTTTGTTGTTGTCTAAGTGGAGTTAGTGTTGTTCTTGTGTTGTTGTTGTTTCTCCGAAGTTTCTTGTTATGTTGAATTAGAGCGGATGGTAGTCGAGTTGATTAACTGCAAAAAATTCAATAAATAAATAAATACGTCAAGTTTTCGTCCAGCTATTTACCTGACGTTTAGGACAGCATAATTGTTTCCACGTCAGAGAGATATTCACCATGTCTGCAAGAAAGTTGAAACACTTATTTAAATTATAGCTGTACAACTAAATTAAACAATTTAATCACATTTGGTTTGTTTCTAATTCGATAGATTTGCGATGCGTAGTAAATCCACATCGAACCAGTTCCGGACTTTGTTCTATTTGTAGAGTCGTGCGCTTTTCAATTAAGAAATCAAATGAAATTGAAAAATTGCACATTGTTCAAATTGTTGCAATTTATTTTGTTTATATTTTCGTTAGTTATACTCTCTGCAAGAGTATATTGGGTTTGTGCAAAAGTATGTAACAGGCAGAAGGAGGCGTGGCAGACCCCCTAAAGTATATATATTCTTGGTCAGCGTCACAAGCCGAGTCGATATAGCTATGTCCGTCCGTCCGTCCGTCCGTCCGCCTGTCTGTCCGTCTGTCCGTATGAACAAACAGATTTCAGAGATGGTAAGAGCAACAAGTTCGAGCTCGATCGAAGTTCAATCGATCACATATTTAGTCAGTCAATACAAGAACCTTTTTTTTCGATGCCACGCCCCATTCGCCCACAATGAGCAAAAAACTAGACACACCTCAGAAAAAATTGGTGTTTTCAGCAAATATCTTAGTAACCATGGCACCTAGAATCACCAATTTTGGTATGGAGCGTTCCTAGCGACAGCGTAAATACATTGGCATTTAAAATTTTGGACTGCCACGCCCCTTTTTCCCACAATACATAAAAATAATTCTCAACTTTCGTTCCGTTTCTAGGCATTTGTTCATATAGTACAACATTGTAATTGTATAATTCGAGTGGCGGCTAACTATATCAAACTATCCTGAAGGGCGCATTAAAATCGGACTATAAACAAGAAAACTAGAAGCGTTACAATATTGATAATTGAACGCAATATCAAGGTATAAGTGCAAGCGAGACAGAAACATACAAGCACATGGCCGCGTCGAATACACACATACATATATATATGCATTATATGTTGTGAAACGTATGTGTATTCGCATACAAACAAACAGATGTATGGTTAAATAATTTAACTGGGGAAAAAAAATTCAGAGAGTATTATACGGTCAGGCGGGCTCGACTTTACTTTTTGTAGGTTGGGCATCGCTGATCACGTGGTTGACAAAAACTACTCATTGAGAGACGTAATTGTAATTGTTCCCTGTTCCCTGTTCCCTGTTCGCCGTTCCCTGTTCCCCGTTCCCTGTTCATTGTTAATAACTGTTCATTGACAACCTTCTCTTGTCTCAATTCCGACCATTGGAACAATAAACTGTAGACTTGGCTCAATTGCATGCCTGTTAAAAGGTATTTCATTGTGATATGCGACAAATTTTGTCTATGCAAATGTGTCGCTCCCGTTTTTCAAGATTATCAAATAACAGTCTGAACTTGAACTAATGGAGTTTTTCTAGTGGATTACAAACCATTGTCGCCGTATCGAATGTCTTTAAAAACTCGGGTATAAAAGGCAACTTGTTTCTATAAGTTGATTTCAAAATGAACTTTTATCTTGCAACTGGATTACTCCTATTAGCGCTTTTTGACCTGTCCAGTGGACAACCAGAGACAACGAACTATCGTGGTAAGTTATACGAATTGAAATCGGGATTAATCGGGAATGCTTCAATCTCGTATTCTCTTTTTAGGCTACCCCAATAAATGGTGTGCCCTCAATTTGGGTCCAAGTCATGGAGGAAGATGTTAAGTCGAAGGAAATGAATTTAAGTAATTAATTTTACATTCCTCTATATCGAAATAACAAATTTTGTAATCAATTATAGTTGAGCATTTATGAGACTCTATGAATCTGAAACCTTTCATGGACAATGGCCACAAGGGAACTTAAAACACACACACACAAGCGAGAAGGTACAGGGTCTGAGGGGGGTTGGGTGTTACTAACTGGGGCATAGGACAATGGCTGTTTGTCCTTGAAGGACGCAAAACAAACACTCACATCACACTGACATATGGTCGCAAATTTTCCATAAGTGCCCCGCCCCGCCCCGCCCTCCCTTTCCCCTTTTTAACACTTTCACAATTACACGACCCCTCCGCATTTAGTTTCGCAGTAGTAAATAATCAGAGCCCAAATTTATAGCGTTTTTTGAACTGTTCTAAAAATAAACTCAAAGCACGCAATATTTGCAGCAGGTTTTAAAATCACTGTAGTGCCTCTAAAACTGTAACAGCTGTGGCGATTCACAAGGGCTCCCAAACTTGGTTCTCATTGCGGGCAACAGCATGACGTCATGGACTTTAGAATACTTTACAACAGTCCTCATGCTTTACAGGGAATGCTTGTTTTGTGACGAATGTGGAAAGGGATATAAATAGTAAATAGTTTTCGAATTAAATATAAATGAACTTGCGCATTAACATGAATTTCCCAGTGTGCCTGATGCACAGTGGGGCAGAACCCATTTGAAATGTATGAAGTATGCAAAAGAAGCTGGAATTTTAATTTTGTACAGGGTCTCGGGGCATTTTTACAGGGTACCTCTTTCATGTCTCAACCACCGAGTGGTGTGGCATGGCGTGGAGTAGAAGCAGGCACGGGCCGAAGCGAAGAGGTACAGTAAACCCCCTGCCATAGACAACCTTGACAGTGCAAAATTGCATTTAATTCGCGTCTATTGATTTAATTTTCCGCAAAACGAACAAGAAGAGAGGACTACGGATTTGGAAGGGTAGGAAAAGGAACGGACTTGAAAAGCCCACAGTAAACCCACAATTTAAAGACTTTAAGTTTAATTTGTTTTAATTTTTCGGGGTTGTTTGCAAGTGGCAAGTTCAAGGTCAAACGGGTGTAGCTGCGAAACCTTCTTTTGATGAAAGCAGGTTAACTGGACACGCCCAGTGGCTGTCAAACCAACGAACCAACGAATCCGAAGCCGATGGCGATGCCAGCACTGGTGCTTCCCAAACTTGGGTCAGTGAAGCGTTACTTCCAATCGAAATCAATAATATTGAATTGGGAATTCGTTCATGTATGCACAGGGCACGGTGCACAGTGCACAGTGTGTCGCAACAATAACAAAGTAATTAACAGACACGTGCAACATAAAGTGCAACAACAACTGGACAGTCGACACTCAGAGCGAATTAATTGGGTGGAAATTTACAGAACGAGCATCGTGTAAAAGTTCAAAGTGATTGATAAATCTCTTAAAATAGGTATTTATAGGGCAATTAATCACAACTTAACAGAAATATCGATTGTCTAACGGGACTCTTAGGCGGCTAATAAATATACAAACTGCACAGTGGACACACAATAATAAATCGATTGAAATATACTTTTTACATATCTAAGACTGTTAACCAGGCCGAACTCTAGCATAAATTAATTAATATAAAATTGCTTAAGTTACCATATTTTGAAAGAAAGCACTATGATATGAACAGAACCGCCCCGAAAAAACCCTGGAACTGTGTGGGAACTGAAACAACTTCAAAGACCTCAATCAAAAATGTTCTATTAATGGGTAATAAAGCGCTAGTAAGCAAAACAGCTTAAGCTCTAAAATTCTTATTGGACTTTAACACTCACAACTTAACTACATAGAAGAAAAAAGAGAGCGAGAGAGATGAAGATGAAGAGAGAGCAACACAGGAACAGCAGCCTCGCAGCAACGAAGGTAGACCAAAAGAAAAAGAGCAAAGAGCTAAGAGCGAGAAGGTAAATATGAAAATGAGAGTAAATGAGTAAGAGATCATAGATGGAGCCAGCGATATCCAGATAGATCCAAAGTCTGATTTGTTAGGTACTAAAAATCACAGTAAAGCAAAGGGACGGAGGCAGGGGATCGAAAAGGAAATCTCCTTTTTTGGAACGAGAGTTAGATTTGAGGACTGTACTTTGTCAACAGTTTGAACTGCAGTGGACATTGTTCCATCTCCCTTGCCATCTCCATCTCACTCTTACACCTTACTCTCCATTCGCCGCTGCTTATTGGCAATCGTTCTATTTACTTATGATATCGTAAATACATATGTACGTGCAAAAACTATTGCTTGTTTGCAACTAAGCAAGAGCACACACACATACTCTCCCATATTCATAATTATGTATGTACATATGTATGTGCTTATTCGCACGTGTTGCACTGGATGCGTCAGTCGGTGCGCCATACACTCCAGAAACTAGCCAACACAGCATGAAAATCACTGGCCTAAAGCATCATCCTTACAGTTGGATTAAGGTCGCTTACTCGCAAGCTATTTTTAATACATATTGTCTTAGTTCTTATATTAAGTGTTTTGCCAACTAAGTGTCCACGCTTCACTCCACTATTCTAATTCCAATAAGAATTCTTTACCAAAAAACACGATATGTCGAGACGATTGTGAATCATGCTATTGGAACGAGATGGAGGAGTGAGAGTAAGGGGGTACGTAGGGTATGTGCTTTAAGAATGACGAACAAATTTCGAAATCAAATGAAATTAGTCTATTTGATTTGGCATGTGCAAAGCAGAAAGAGGTAGAAAAAGCTAGAGCAGGACAGGGTTGTGCGCGTCGTTCTTGCTTTTGCACAGCAGCTGCGACGCAACAATGAAGACACAACAACAACAAACTTGAAAACAGCTGCACATTGGCAAACAGCGCATGCCAAACTGTAAGCCTTTTAGTGTGATGTCTGAAAGGACTTTACTAATATTCATAACTGTACCAGCAGATATTTAAGCAATAAATACATGCTATTTATCCGCTCTGGTCCAGCGGCCATCATTTGCTATAAATTATTGATTTTTCTAGACAGACGAAATGCTTTTGTTGTTATAGGAGGAAAAGGTTTTGAACAATTTCGACGATTGCATGAAAATATTGGTAAAAATGTATACAAGCACACTCATACATGCACGCAGACTCCAGCACACACAAACACCACACTTATTTGCAGACCGAGACACGCGGACTTGAGAAAAAAAAAACACGCGGCGCCAGGAGGACTACACAAGGATACATAGAAGTTTTTGGGCAAATACCCCACCTAAAGACACACGTACACACACACACATACGCGTGCACTTATTGAACAGACTGCAGAATGACTTATGCGGCCTTTATGCGAAAAGGTATTTAGTTGTTTACTTCTTAGTGTACTCACTTGAACAGCAGCACTTATTCAAATCACAATTTATTTGTTGAAAAATTGAAGCGTAGTGAACGCGCGCGCACAACTACGACCACCGGCTTGCTGGGTATAAACGATGACACTAACTATCGATACGACTGTTGCAATTAAATTATTGTTATCGGAAACTAATGTACATTAACAGAATTGCTCCACAATTGAATATGAACTCTCGATAACGATTGGAACATAATGATATTGCCACTGTTAACTAAAACTTTATTTCACTTTGTTTAATCACAACAAAAACAATCGTGACATTACAAAAGCTTTGAAGAAAATTTCAATAAAATTTCCCAGTTGTGTGTGTGCGTGTGTGTGTGTCGCAATGTTTCAATTCAGTGGCTTTAACATGATGTTCCCAGACGGCGGTCGCAGCTTCCAGGCCACCTACAAATGTTTCTCGGTCTCGATGCTTCCGGGCAACGAGCGCTCCGATGTGGAAAAGGGCGGAAAAAGTGCGTAAACCAATTTGAGGAAAGCATGCAATGTAAATTTAAAGAAATGATTTGTCTAATTTTGTTATCAGTCATCATGCCACCATCGGCACTGGACACGCTCACCCGACTGAACGTCGAGTACCCGATGCTCTTCAAGCTAATCAACAAGAAAAAGTCAAGGACTTCTCACGCCGGTGTTCTGGAGTTTGTGGCGGATGAGGGCAAATGCTATCTGCCATATTGGATGATGGACAACCTGCTGCTGGAAGAGGGCGATATTTTGAACATTGAGAGTGTTTCGCTACCCGTAGCGACGTTCTCCAAATTCCAACCGCATAGCACCGATTTCCTGGATATAACCAATCCCAAGGCGGTACTGGAGAACGCTCTGCGGAACTTTGCCTGTCTCACCAAGGGCGACGTCATTGCCATCAAGTACAATAAAAAGGTTTACGAGCTGTGTGTCCTGGAGACGCGTCCCGGCAATGCGGTCACCATCATCGAGTGTGACATGAATGTGGAGTTCGAGGCTCCGGTGGGCTACAAGGAGCATAGCGAGCAGCCGCAGACCTCCAAGCCTGGTAGTGGTCAGGCAGCTACCACCGGCACTGAGCCCGCTGACAATGGCACCGTGTTGGAAGAGGTAGTTGAGACCTTTCAGGGATCTGGAGTGCGTCTCGATGGCAAAAAGAAGAAGGAGAGCCAAATGGAGACACCTGTACTCAAAAAGGCCCTGCCACGCGGTGTCCCAGACTATGATTTCCAATTCGGTCTGCTACGCTTTGATCGAAGCATTAAACCCATTTGTGATCGTGCCCAGGAGGAGGCAGAAACAGCTGGCGAGGCCGGAAGCGATGCGGATAGCTTCCATGGCACTGGATTCTCCATGAAGAAGACGCGCAAATAGCTTGTAAATCTCTAGTTGTTTAATGTTGCACACGGCTCATAGGATATAGAAAATAGATCGGAAAAACAACAAAAACCAAAACTAATTCTTAAATTACAAATGAAGCGTTAACTTCAGCTCCTGCTCCTTGGGGGCGGGAGGAGGCGTAATAGTTGTCATTGGCGGCAGTTTGCGTATCTTGCGTCCATGTTTGCCTTCCTTTCGCTTCCAAAGACCCGACCGCGGTCGATTTCCCATCTCCCGCATCCGCTGGGCGCTGCCCACGTGCTCCTTATTGTGCTCAATGTTGGACAGGCGCCCAACGGTGGCCATGCATGTGCGATCGAAGGCAAATTCCCGCTTTGAGGGCAGCTGCACCACAACTTTGTCGTCGAATTTGCGCAAAATGGTGCCAAAGGTACCAGCGGCATGAATTAGATGACACGGCTGTCCAGGATTTTTCTCAAGGCAGTGAATTCGCGTTCCCACGGGCAGAGCCCCCAATGGATAGGCATCACCCTCATTGGGACGCACTGTCAATAAAACGAACATCAGTAACAAGCTATAAATAAACTTGTAGAACTCTGAACTCACCTGGTATGCGTGGGATCAGCCGTGAGGTCTTAAGTATGTCTCCTTCGCGCATATTCTCTGTGGCCAATATATACTTGAGCTCATCGCCTACGGCGACTAACGCCACCTTGGCAGTGCGACAGCCATCCCGGAGAAGCTCCACCACCCGCTCCTCCTGCGGTGCTCCCTCATGGGGTCCATCCCGAACCCATTTAATCCAGCGATATTGCTGTTTGATGCCACCGCCAATGCCTTTCGCGACCATACGACCTGTGACGGGATCTCTGCCAGCGAGATGCGTGATTTTTAGGGGCTCCACCGTGTACTCTTCCGGAAAATGCACAATTCGCCGGAATTGTTGACCAGCGCCGGGTTTTGGTTTTTCAACATATTTTGTTTTAAAACGAAACTGCTGGATCGCTGCTACTGCACCGCGTTGCTGCGGCTGCAGCGTTAGCGTGCAACTTGCTAGCATGCGTGTCAAGCTTTGCATTTTCACAGAAAAATATTATAAAAATTAATTTACTGAAAATCTCATGCGAACTTGTTACGAAAACCGATGGTTAACAGATTGACACAAGACTGTTAAAAAACAGCTGTGAACTGCATGTAAGGTGAGTGTGTGACCAGCTTTGTTTTTAAAAGCGGCAAAACTTGGGTGAAAATAAGGGCCTGTTCCAGGGCTGCAAAGTATGTGCTTCTTCTTAATCGTCACGTCGTGTGGGCAGCTGCTGCGGAGCGCGCTGCAGCAAATAAGAATTGAAAAACCGCATTAAAATTGTGAAAAGTGTTCAAATTACACATAAAGTAAGCATAAATTGACGGTGTACAAATTTTTGATAAAGAATACGGGTAAAATTCTCAGCAAAAACGGCAGAAGAAAAAGGTACGAAAAAAATAATAATAATAAACAAGGCAGGCGAACGAGGCAATAGAAAGAAAAATAATATACACACGCAAACATGATGTTGATACACACACATATATATATCTTTGTACATATATATAAGCACGCACACAAACACACAAAACGCTTAGTAGCGAACGACGAACTGCACGAAAAAACGTGTTGTGTGCTAAATTTTCTGTGCAAAAAATAGAAAACGCAAAAACAAAAAACTAGCCAAAGCGAAATAATAATAAAAAACGAAAAACAAAAACATTTCAGTTTGATAACCAAATGTAACCAAAACTAAATAATTTGTACGTATTTATAAATAATACTAGAAGAGTAAAAGTCCGAGCTATAAACAAAGTATAAATATTTGTTATTTTGGAGCATGTTCCAAGTGATGTATGTATGTATGTAAATGCATATATTTTTAAATGAGTGTGCGTGTATGTGTGTGTGTAGCCTTAACTGTGTGTACATATTTTGGTGTTCGGTGGAAAAAAAAAGCGGGCGGCAAGTTTACGCAATCGCCAACCAACGAGCGACGCAACGTACATGCATGTACATATGTATTCATGATGTACATATAGCGTACGTTGTGAAAAGTGTGCTTTTTGTATGTTTACGCTTTCCGCCTGTCCTTTTGTCCGCAGTCACCGCAATGAGTGAGAGACAAACAAGAAATACATGCATACAAACATCCAATATACATATATGTATATGCATATTGGTGTATGTATGTAATAAAGTATGTGCAAGCAGGTGGAGTCGCGCCGACGTCGTTTGTTTTTAATTTTTTTTTCGGCTCCGTTGCTAGCTGAAAAATCAACGAGCGGCATTTTTACGCATTTCAATATGTCTATGTATATAAGTGTATACGTGTGTCAGTGCCTTGTTTATATGTGTACATGCGCGCGCGCTTCTGTATATGTAAGATGTAGGTGTGTGAGTGTGTGTATTTTGGTGTTTTTATTTATTTATTGTGTTTCTGTTTTGCTGATGGCGAAGCAGCAGCGTAGCAGTGACCTAACAATACACAAACGTATGTTCATGTGTGATACGTTAGCTTGCATGGGTGTTTGTGTATACGCTCCTTTTTGTTGTATTTATTTTTATAGCATTTTATTTACGTTGTTTTCGTTAATTCTTTTACTTTGGTTTCATTTTGCATGTTGGCGCATGCAAGCGCGATCGATTGAATGGGAGCCATGTGGGGGCTAGGCTCCCTTCTATGACATATATAAATGTATGTACATATGCATGTGCAGATATACGCACGTACAAATGATAATTTTCTGTGCAATCCAAAAGCAAATAAAGCCTAAAGAACACGCTGTGTCGCCAGTGTTACCATAAGCTTATTGGCAAAATAATACTCGTTAGAGTTGTCTATTCAAAATCTGAAAAATATTTTTGATATATTTATTATTGATAACTGATAAATAAAATATATGATTTTAATCATTTATTTATTAAACATATTCTTATTCACAAACAAAAGCTAATTCTGTTTTAATGTGGATTTGTTGTAAAAAAAAAAACAGAAATATACAATTTTCAATTGTGTTGATTTATGTAAACAAATTTCTTTAATAATATAATGTGAAAGGTATTTTTTAAAGAAAACCAGTAAAATATTCTCTCGCTTTACAGGTATAAAATTTCTGACAAAAAAATGAGTTTCAATTGCCAATGTAAATAATTATTTATTGTGTCATTAATAAAAAACACATCAAAAAACAAAAATGAACGGTCAAAGTTAGTTTGAATATTATCATCTTTTTATTATTTTGCACGGTTGGCAACACTGGTTTAGCAAAAGCGCAAACCGAGAACTTGACAGGCTTAAGCAGAATGTAATGAAGCGATGCTCGCGCGTTGCACAATAGAATACAAGAAAATGTATAAATTTTAAGATGAAGTCCAGTGGCTTTGGCCCGGCAGCTGCTCCAACTGAGAACTGTTGGGGGCTCTCTTTGCTTTCACTGCCCGGGTAAAACTGATGCCGCATTACGAGAGAGCGCACGCGCGCGCAATGCCTCTCTCAACGCATTGTGTTTTGCCAAGTATGTATATGTGTGTGTGCGTTCGTTTACTCACGTAGTGCCGCAACGTAGTAGTAGTAGTGTTATTATTGTTTTTATTGTTGTTGTGTCAGTTGTTTTTGTTTTTGCTTGTTGCCGAGTGCGAGTACGGGTTGATTTGCACGAGTGTGTGTGTGTATAAGTGTATGGTAGCAAAACATGAGCAAAGCAAAAACTGAAAAAAAAAAAGAAACGAATTTTAAGTACATGTGTTTTTATGTACGCATGTATGTGTCTGTGTGTGTTGTGCTCTCTGCAAAGTGGGAGATGGAGACAAACTGCCTGCAAAGTGTGTCCGTATATATTTGGAAAATCACATACATATGTATGTATTTTCAGTGTGAGCGTGTGCGTGCTTCTTTTTTGGCTGTGGCTGACGAAAAACCTTGAGCATAAAAGTCTAAAACCACGCGTGAAAAGCTGCACAAATAAAATAATTAACTTAATTTTTTGTGTTTTATTATGATGGTGGGCAAGCAACACGCGCTTGTTTAATTCTATTTGCGATAAATTTTAGCGCGGCGCATACAGAAAAATGTACGGCAAAAGCGAGCATAAAGAAAACGAAAGAGTTGAAAAGAAAACAAAATAAACAATAACAATGATATGAGCTTGTGTTTATTTGCGTGCATAACTTTTTTTTTTATTGATTTGCACAAAATAGATTATAGATTAAAGCGAAATCAACAATAATATTAATAATAATAACTTTGATTATTTGCAGTTTACCTAAACAATAACAACAACAGTCAGGGATAACTTTCAATGGCCGTGCCTACAACAACCACAACCACAACACTAGCAACAACCACCAATATAATCAACAACAACAATAACAACGGCACTAGCAGCAGCAGCAGCAGCAGTAATAACAACAACAATCATATTGTAACGGTGCACACCGTTTTAAACACGCCCCCCACCTCCGCAGCCACAGCAGCAGCCGCCGGTGCTGCCGCCGACGCGGCAACTGTTGCCATAGCTAAGGACATGCTGCAGCTGCATCATGGCGCCGCGGCAGCTTTAAATAATAATAACAATAATAATACGAATAATAATAGCAGCGCCGAATTGGCCAACAATCAAATCAACAACAACAACTCAGCAATCCACCCACCTGCCCATGTAGTCCATGTAACCAGTGGCATCACTTCAAACACACCGCCAGCGAATGCTTTTGGTGTTCTACGCTTCAATGAGGATCTGCTCCACATAACTGATGAAGTGACTGTGATTGGACGCAACTCCTCCACGTCACTGGTGCACTTTAATGTCGCTGAAAACAATTTGGTGTCGCGCAAACATTTCCAGGTGCTTTACGAGCCGGAGCGTCGCGCCTTCTTTGTCCAGTGCCTCAGCAAAAATGGCATTTTCGTTGAAGATTTTCTTCAACGGCGCAATGTGGATCCACTGCGCTTACCCCAACGGTATGTTCAGTTTTGTCTGCTGCCTTCGAGCAAACATTTATCTTTATTTCCTTTCTCCGAATGATGCAGTTGCTTCTTTCGATTTCCGAGCACCGAGATTCGCATCGAATTTGAGAGTTTTGTGACATCGCCAGCGGATATTGTGTCAGACGCAGCGCCAGCAATTTTAGGCAGTCCAGCTGCTGTTGGAGCAGCGGGTGCCGGATCAGGTGCTCATGTTATTATAACGCCGCCGCCTCGGGACGAGCTGCATGCGGTGCAGACATCACATCATCACAGCCAGCAGCAACAACAACAGCAGCAGCCAGCGCATCACATGCAGCAGCAATCGCAGCAGAAATCTCTGCCGTCGCATCACCCATTCCCATATGCACAACACCCGCTTCACCCCACATCTCTGCCGCAGCAGCAACAACAGCAGCAGCAACGATTGCCAGGAGCACCAACAGCGGCGGCGTCGCATCTGTTACCCACTGGAGGCGATGGAATCTACTCACCGCTCAAAATTTCAATACCCAAAAAAGAGCAGAAGAGCCCTTATTTATCACCAACCGGCAAGTGGAATTTACTAATTTCAAATCACTCCAATTGAATATCACACTCATCCAATTGGACATGCTTTAACTTGTAGTAGGAATTCAGACTCCACTGTACAATACCCAACTTGAAACTGCTGTGTAAACAAAATTACTTTTGTTTGTTTATTTAATAATCCAAAATTATAAAGTTTCATAATCATGCCTTGGATGGCGATTTTGGATATGCTGAGTCTTGCTCAAAATATAAGTCTCCGTTGTACTTTTCAAGGCCTAGATTATCTCTGTACAAGAAGCTTTTTGCCTTGCTGATCATCGTACAGTCCCATCAGTAATAAAGTCCTGAAATCGTAACACATCTTACCTTAAATAGTTCTTATGTTCAGAGTAAAGGTTGAATATTTTAATGAAATATTCGTATTTGCAGGTACAATAAGCGCTGCCAACAGCTGTCCGGCTAGTCCACGCCAGGGTTTTCATCAGAATCAGGCCAACAGTTACAACAACTACAGCAATAACAATACGGTAAGTGTAAGCACTTGATTACACTTTAGATCATTTGAACATAATGGATTTGCACTATTGCAGCAGGATCTATTCCAGACGCCGTCAACAGCCAGCTATAATCACAACGAGAAACCGCCATATAGCTACGCCCAGCTGATTGTGCAGGCCATTTCCGCCGCGCCGGACAAGCAGCTGACACTCTCGGGCATTTATTCATTCATTGTCAAGCATTATCCGTACTATCGGAAGGAGACCAACAAGGGCTGGCAGAATTCCATACGTCACAATCTCAGTTTGAATAGGTAACTAGAAGAACTCTTAATTTTTGTTTTATGTTTGCTATTGTATTTTGTCCGCTTGCAGGTATTTTATCAAGGTGGCTCGATCCCAGGATGAGCCCGGCAAGGGTTCCTTCTGGCGCATTGATCCGGACAGCGGCGCCAAGCTGATCGATCACAGCTATAAGAAGCGACGCCAACGCAGCAGCCAGGGCTTCCGTCCGCCCTACGGCATGCCTCGATCGGCGCCTGTGTCGCCCAGTCATATGGGTAAGTCGCAAAAAGTTTAAACTTTTTTTTTCCAACCTCCTAATACGCGTTAAAATGCCAATCCTGTAGACAACTCACGAGAGAGCTCCCCGCTTCAGGATATTGTGCTGCAATCTGCACCTGGGTCACCTGGCATGTCTCTTGAACAGCGTGCTGCCGATGCTGGTGAGTATACAATGAAGGCTGCACATCCGCAATTCTTATAGAGGAACGAGTATTTTGCAGAAATAATTTACAACTCTCAGAATGCACACCAGCAACAACAGCAACAACAACAGACGCCACAAGCGCTGCCCAATAATTCCAATCAATACAAGTGAGTGTTAAACGATAAATAATATATTCATAATAAATCTTTATCCTTTGGTTCAAAGCAGCGGCAGTTCGTACTATGTAACCAATCAAAATGCTGGTGCCAGTGTGCAACAGGCTCACATAGATGGCGGTGGTGGAGGTGGCAGTGTTGGAGCTTTGATTGCTCTCAAACGGAATCATGTAATGGCTGTGTCGCATACGGCTGCGACGACACTACATCAACAGCCGCAACAACAGCAGCAGCTGCCGCATACTGAGATTATATATGAAGAGCTGCCAACTGATTATAGTGGGCATATGGAGGCCGGGGAAGAGGAGTGCGTTACCACGGCGGAGGCCACCGCGGCCAAGCGTCCCAAATATGTGTCCGAGGTGCTCTGATGCGTGCGCATACAGAAGCAGAAACATAAACATAACAAAGGCAAATAATAATAAACATGAATTCAGCAGAAAAAACGCAGAGAATAAATTTGCTGTAAGAAGCAACTGGGGAAGTTGCAGCAGAGACAGCATCAACAGCAGTGACAACGACGGCGAGCAATGATGATAACAGAGAGAAATACCACTCAGAATTCAGATACCGTTCAGCCGTTAAAGAAATCAAGCAAAGCAAATCAAAGCCCACTTAAAGAATGAACTCTAATTCAAGAATGCAAGAAAAACCACAACACAAATAATAAGTATCTCCATCTTGTATATTGAATTTGCCAATCCCATTTAACACAAAATTTGAAAAATCCCCTAAAAAGAAACCACAAAATTTGATACGGAATGTTTTGTTCATAAATTGAAACTGTGAAATTTTGTGTGAGTGTGTGTGTGTGTGTGTTTTACTAATTTGGCCGTACAACGGCCATAAAGTAATGGCAAAGCACTTCCTGTCTCCCCTCCGTACCGCTAACCAATCACTCCCCTTCACTCCATCAAGTTACCATTTCAAACCCCTTAGATCTGACGAATTCAATATGCTCGATGACGCTACTCTCTAAGTACATTTAATAAATCTTAAGATATAAAAATCGATACAAGATAGATGATATACATACATATATATATATATATATATATATGTATATATATATATATATATACGATTGATTATTGTAATGATGTTTAAGATGTTATAGCTATGATGTGACCGAATGCGCGATAAATGAGAAAAATTAAGGGTTTAACCTGAACCAAGCAAACAACACAAATAGAAAAAAATAACAAACAGGCGAATGAATATTATTACCTATCTACATACCTTACCTATATCGATTTAAACATAAAAAAAAAACATATATATATATATATATATATATATATATATATATATATACATGCATATATACATGTTCATATATAAAGTATATACAAAATATTAAAAACTAAACAAAATTATAATTATCTACAAATTTACGGATACAAATACAAGTATAAATCATATTAATAATGCAAAAAGAAAGAAAAACAAAACAATTACTTATAAAAACAAAACGAAAAACAATTGCACTTTATTTCTTAATATTGAAGAAATTCCCATTTAAGTGTTTGGACAAATTGTGTATTAAAACAAAAAAAGCAAAAGTCAATTTGTAGTTTCACTTATTTTATTTATCGGTTATACATTGTAAAAAATGAAATGTTCAGATGACAACGACGGAGTTCATGGTATTGAATGTCAAACAAAACTGGAATTATCTTTTAATAATTTTTACAAGAACTAAATTAGTTTACAACATAACCAATTGGAAAATTTAATTCTTTATCATTATTCTGTGATAGCTTTCATTTTTTCATTAAATTTCAAGTACTTCTTAGTCGCAGCATCTTTATCATTTTTGCTCAAATGGGAAACAAATTTTTGAAAAGCATCAAAGTCCAAAAAAAATGCATAGTTATTTTCATCAAAGAATTTATGATGCGAAAGGCGAATAAAATAATTGTTTATCTGTTGATGGAGAAAAGCATCGTTGTGCCTGTGTCCCAATTTAAAAATCGCAACACAGTCTGCCAAAGTAAAATTCGGCGCTAGTGAAATTATTACATTCCTAGCGTCATTGACTATTGATGGACTCATCCACATTTTGCCGCATTCATACAATCTTATCAAAGTTTGCATGTCAAAATTTTTGATAGCCTCGCTTTTGAATGAATAACCGTATTCCCGATATATTTGGAATATAAACGGAGTTACTTCTTGCAAAACGATCTCTTGAGAAGAGGATTCTTTAAAGTCAGCCTGAAACATGCGACGGAAGAACGCCGAGTCTAAAGATAACACAAATTTGTGGCACTTGAATTTTACCGAGTCCACGACAATGGTACAATCCGTTGATTCGGTGTCGAATGACAATTTGTTAAACAATTCTGTCAGTCTGTAGAGTAAAAAGTATTTTCAATATGTTTGCATATGATTGAATTAGAATTCGAATTAATAAACTCACGTAGTGCTCATGGTTACTGCTTCAGTTAAAGTTTTCCTTGAGTATATTCCCATTAGTCACTAATTATGGGGAAATCCCATCATGATCGATTTATCGATAGATTAAAAATAACTTATCGAAGCGCGCAAAATATCAAATTAAATGCAACTTGATTAAAAAACCAAATTATACTACGGCCACCCTAATAATTGTTCAATGCCGGTCAATATGCCGGTGCTACAACACTGGTGTCAGCAGGGACTAAGCTGATTTTTCGTTTTTAAATCGATTACACGAGCTTCCTTGAGATTAAAAATAGCGTGTTTGTTTTTTTTTGTGGTGGCATATTTCCATTCGATAGGTAGATGTATGTGTTGGATAGTGTCGTAATTAATTTCGCTAAGTTCCACAATACTTGTGTAGGGCAAACACTGATTCAAACTGAATGCCTGCATAATTGAATTTTATTATTAAATGCGTAAGATCTAAAAATTAAATGATAACGCACAATTTACATATATGAAAGGTAATTAAATGGCTTGGGTTTCTTTCTTAAGCCATTCCAGAGTGAATGCGTCCTGCAACAAGAGCGGAGACAAGGTTTCCCAAACCAACTGATGATAGTTATTAAGTAGCTTGATTTCCTGTTCGCTGAGAAGCTCCTTGATAATCATTTTAGTTTGCTTGGGGCACATGGTGATGGTTTTGAAGGTGAGAGCACCACGGGAAGCGAAATTGTGCTGTACATTAGCTGGGACAATTTGTACAATGTCCTCAATACGGATGCCAAATTCGCCGTCCTTATAGAAACCGGGTTCGTTTGAAATGAACATGTTCTCCTGTAGACCGGGATCATCGGGCATGAGTCGGAAACCGACACCCATTGGCCCTTCATGGACATTCAGGAAATGGCCAACGCCGTGGCCAGTTCCATGGCCGTAGTCCAAGCCAACATCCCAAAGTGACTTTCTGGCCAGAACATCCAAGACTTGGCCCTTGATCTTCGCTGGAAACACTGTGGAACCCAAAGTCAACTGACCCTTGAGGACACGCGTGTACGTTTCCTTCTGAAAGTCTGTAGGATTGCCAAAGTGAAATGTTCGGGTCACATCGGTTGTACCATCTAGATACTGAGCTCCAGAATCGCAAAGATAAATCTCTTGATCATTAATGGATCGGTTCGTCTCCTTCGCCGGATGGTAGTGAATAACTGAACCATTTGGTCCAGACGAACTAATAGTTGTAAAACTGAGACCCATGTAATTGTCCTTGGCTTTCCGGAAAGATTCTAGCTTGTCAGCACCAGACATTTCATCAACCTGCTCTCCCTTCTGTACGGCATCCTGCAACCAGGCAAAATACTGGCATAAAGCGACGCCGTCTCGTATATGGCTGTTTACGAATCCCTGAATCTCGGTATTATTCTTGACGGCCTTTAGCAAGGCTATTGGGGTTATTTCCTGGTGTCTTGCTGACTTTGGTACCAACGAATTTAAATATAAACTGCTTGTGGATGATATCCAAACCTTTCCCTTCAACTTGTCGACAATTTGGCAAACGCCGTCGCCAATGGACTCATAAGGCTGGGTTGTGATTTGAACGCAGTTTTCAGTTTGATGATCCTTGAAGTTTTCTGGCAGTTTGTCAGCATCTGCAAACAGAACTATGTTCTCGTTAGTAATGATCATAAATGCGAAAAACACGGGATTGTAGTCAATATCGGAGCCACGTAGGTTTAAGAACCAAGCAATCTCATCCAAAGCACTAACGATAACAGCACTTGTGTTTTGCAATGCCATCTGATGACGCACTTGCTCCCATTTCTTGGCAATCGTCTGACCGGCAAAGTTAAGGCTCAGCGTAATGATTTTGTTAGAGGTTCGTGGTGGCTGGTCATCACCCCAGACATCGTCAATCAAGTTTTTCTCAATGCCCACCAGGCTGCACTCAGCTGCATTCAGATCCTTTTCAATGGTCTTCCCCAAGCGGTAGGAGAACATACGTGGATCAACGCCGACGGCACTGCCCTTCGGCAGATTCTTTCCCAACCAGGAGCCAATCGAAGGTGTTGTTGCGAGACCATCCTTCATCAGAGTCCAATTGGCATCCAACTCTTTCTCAGCCTGCTGATAATAGCGTCCATCGGTCCACAACAGCGCCTTATCATTCGTGATTACAGCAGTTCCTGCAGATCCGGTAAAGCCGCTTATAAAAGCACGTCTCTCGTCGTGCGCACACTGGTATTCACTCTGATGGGCGTCATCGGAAGGAACCACATAGGCGCTTATTCTGGGAGCTCCTGGTGCACACGCATGCTGCATCAGCTCTCGTAATTTCGACAATTTTTGCGTGGTGGCCTTCATCATGCCGTTAATAGCTGTACTGAAAAAGTTAGCCACTTTTGATTAATATTAAGCTGTTGATCAAAGAAATAAAAGATAAGCAATCGCTCCCGATAAGTAACGCAATCACTTGAAATAAATAATAACTTTGTATTATCAAACCTGATTATAAACACAAAGGTGCAGTCATAAAACAAATTCAGCTTTTTCTCCCTCCAGCTGTTCGTTTTTGTTTCGTTCAGTGCAAAAAACAGTGCTGAAAACTGCACGGCACAAATTGTATCGATAAGTAAATGGAAGAACTAAAATTGGAAACATATTTATACATTCGTAAATACTTTGTTTTCCAACTGGATACTTTGTATTGCCTAATGCAAAAAGTATTATTTTAAATAGGTGATTCAATTATATGATATATAAAAACCGTCAAGAACTATCGATTGGGCAAACATCTACGATAGTTAATTATTAAAAAAATAATTTAGAAATAGAACTATCGATAGAATCATTAGAATTGCATCGCAATCGACCATTCCAGACTCATTGTTCGATCGTAAAAAGTCTATATCAAAGTTTGTTATTCCTTTTAAACTTGTATTCATTAATTTGCAAACTAAAAAAAACACAAAATGGTAGTCAAAGCTGTTTGCGTTATTAATGGCGATGCCAAGGGTACCGTTTTCTTTGAACAGGAGGTAGGTTACCTTACAAGTGTTTAAGCTGAAAAAAATATGGCAGACAAGGGATACTAAGGTCAAAGAGCCGGGCACACCGCACCACACCGTATTACCTATACACTCTTACACACAAGTGCGTGTGCCCATGTTTATACATATTACGTATGTATATGTATACAACTGTAGATGTGCATTGTTGTTGCGGCGCACCGAGTACCGCAACTTGAATATCAATTGGCTGTTTAGTACTTTGTGCTGTGTCATTTAATAAGTGCAGAATTATATAATCACCACAACATTGGGCACTAGCTGTACGCCAACATGTTAGTAAAAACATGTCTTACAAATCTAATCTCTTTAAAAGTGTTCTTTCATTCTAAGCATACATACAATTCGGATATATATGGAAGTGTGTGTGTGTAGGTGCGAACATTTTGTTGAGCATCACAAATTTGTGACATATCCCTTAATTTTACTTTTAAAATTCATCGTGACCTGTCTTAATTATGGTTCACCATATTTATTGATGCGCTTATTACGTTGGTTCTCTTAATTATCAGTATTTTTTAACGATTTAAATAGGCCGAGGGTAGGCCCGTAAAAGTGACAGGTGAAGTGACTGGTCTGGCAGCAGGTCTTCACGGCTTTCATGTGCATGAGTTTGGCGATAACACAAATGGCTGCATGTCGTCTGGACCCCATTTCAATCCGTATAAGAAAGAGCATGGAGCACCCACTGACGGTGACCGCCATCTGGGCGATTTGGGCAACATAACTGCCTCTGGCGATGGTCCTACAGCAGTAAACATTAGCGACAGCCAGATCACGCTATTCGGCGAGAACAGCATTATTGGACGCACCGTTGTGGTCCATGCCGATCCCGATGATCTGGGCAAAGGCGGCCATGAGCTGAGCAAATCAACAGGTAATGCAGGTGCTCGCATTGGCTGCGGTGTCATCGGCATTGCTAAAATCTAATGGATCAATACAGCTAAACGCATTTGTATAACAAATGGTTATATTAACCCATATCCATATATACACCTATTATATATTTGAAATATTGCTAGTGTGCTCCACTACTTTCATTTGAAATTTCTATTGTTTATATAAAATGTTATCCTTGGTCTGTTCAATGTTTAAAGGCAAACTTTGAGTTTAAATAAATAAATGGAGTAAATTGGAAAATTATTCTAAAACGACTTTGTTATGTGATTTTAAAAGTTTACTACAAACTTTGTAAACAATATTTAATATGTAAAGTGAAATTATTTACAAAACGTATTAAAACCAAATAGTTGGCTTGACTATCAAAAACAATATCAACGATTAAAGGAGAAAACATAAATTCTAGTTTCTTTTAATGGATGGTGACTTTTTTTGGTGCCGAGTGTAGAGAACTTCAGCGGATTTGGTTAATGCAAGTGTGTGTGTCTGTGTCTTGAGATGGTTTCATTTAGGTCTTATTGAAGTAAGACTGGTAGACGATTCCCAGTGATGAAGTTGCAAAAAGGGTAAAATAGCTCCACCAAGTAGCGAAACCCAGGAATCCCTTATAAACTTCCGTAGAGAACACCTGAATTGTTAGTTATCAATTAGTTGATGATCTTAAATAACTCCAAGAGCTGGAACTTACATTTTTCAGACTAGCGAATGAGGCCTGCAGGGATTGTGCGGACTCCAAAATATTAAATTCCCGATCAGGGTTTGAGTCAGGCGCAGCATTTGGCATTGACGATATCATGTCCGAGTCGGCAGAACATTCATGCTGCAGAACTACGCTCTCCTTGAAGATGCCTGCCCAGCTGAAGCCACCCAGACTCTTGTACATGAGTGTCAGATAGAGGCACAAGATGAGAGGAGCAGCAAACTGCAGGGTCACAACACAAAGATAGTAAAATATTGAAGATACCTTCTTTTGAAATTCGACATTGGTAATACGACCAGCTTCTTTGCGGAGATCTAGTATTTTGTCGTAGGCCAAATTCAGATAGGACTGTAGATAGATGGGCATCAGGGCGAATCGCATGACCACCACAAAGATCACAAGCAGCAGACGCAATGTTTCAAAAACGTGTGGCTTCAATCTGTTTTGGGAATTAAGTTCATAAATTTGCTCTGCTTTAGATTAGAGCTACTTACAGGGGCTGCTGCATGCCCTCGAACACGCGGACGGTTAAATAGTCTCGACTTATGGGCCTGATCCACAGTATGACCAATATAAATGGCAGCACAAAGCTAAGATTCAATAAAATTTGTAAGATGCGATTACCGCGGCAGTATTTGAGGGAGTCCCAATGCATTTTGGCCATGCGCAGACCAGGAAAGGTGAACAGCGAGCCCAGCAGACCACAACTTAAAGCCAGAAAGAATTTGACAACAATTTTCGAAGCCGGACCGCTAGAAAATAAATACTTTTCATTTTAATCCATACAGAAGTTTCAGTTATTGTTAACTTACGACGACGGCAGACCCTGATCGGTAAGGAACTTGGAGGCGCTGGCATTGAAGCTGGTGTAGGCATCCTCGAGGCCCGTTTCCAATATCCGCTCATCAATGATGAGCACAATCATGGCAATTAACAAGTAGACAAGACAAGCGACAATCACCATGGAGCGCTCTCCAATTGATTCCTCACTTTGAAAATACAACACGGTGAGGGAGGACAACAGCTTCAAAGCAAAAAATATGACCAGGAGACACCACACCATGCTCAAATTGATCTCCTGCTTTAACGGATAAAAGTAGTGAAATATTTCAGAGCATATATAAACGATGCCTGCATAAACGCTAAAGTCCACCAGCCATTGGTATTCCGTAAAGTAACGTAAATGGATCACATCACGCTCCAGGACTGGCGATGTCTCCAGTTCAACTTCTATGCTTCGAGGAATGTGGAACTGAGATGAGCTAGTTCCATTGCCAACTCCATTTTGTTGCTTGTGTTTGCTCTTCGCAGGGCGCTCCTTTGGTACGCCGCCTTTTGTGCGAAGCTCCTCGTCCGTGGGATGTAGATAGCGGAACAGTCCGGTGCGGCACAATATCCATTTGGCAAAGGAATAATGAGGACTCAGTTTCTGGATCACGCTGACCATCACCAGTGTGATGACCAGTTGGGCTCCCAATACTGCCTGCAAAAATCACACTCACGTTTATTATAATTGACAAAAACGTGTGATTTCAATATGTATGTAACCATTTTTGGGTCAGTTCTATTTTTGGTCCAATTATTATGCACATTCCATTTTTCCGGGCGCGCCGCACTGACAACGACCTCCATTTTCGTTCATTCACGCGTTTACTTACCATGTTTTGGAGGCGTACACTATTTTATAATAAACTGTAGTTGGGCTATTAATTAAATGTTCCTTATTGGTGGACTAATTAATTCATGTTTCCGGATTAAACAAATTTGTGGAAATATTAAACGACAGTGTCAAATCGTCAGGTCGATATCAGCAGTGATATATCGATAATTTTCTGCCCTAACTCATATCGATACATATTTTCATATTGCAGCGCGCTTGACCTGAACAGCTGTTCAAGCGGGGTGTCCCAAATGCACTTTACTATTTAAGAAAAATTGCCTATTTTTTTTACTTTAAAACTTTAGTTTTATTCAAGATCCGCAGTGATAAAAGATAGAAAACATAACTGCCTTTGCCTCGTCTTCTTAATTTTTTTTTTTTCAAAAATATATTTTATTACTCTAAATATTGTATTATAACAGTTGTCTTCATTTTATACTCTTTTAATGTAGTTAGATTGTCTGAAAAATTCAATTTATACAAATCCAATCGGTATGAATTTATCATTAAAACTATCGATGTTACTATCGAAACAAATTAATATCGGGTTCGAAAAAAATCGCATGGTTGCTCATATCAAATGCGCACACTTCAACTGAACCTAAAAAATACAAATCAAAACAAACTGTAAAGAGAATAATGTATATGAATGCAAATCTCTTTGAGCCGGGTAAATCCAAGCCGGAACGGGCCTTCATACAGGGTGCCGCAAAACAGAGTACGCGTTTTGATGAACGCAAGTCTAGCGAGTTTCGAAATGTGGTGCTGACTTTCGGTGCCGATTGGGGCACTGTGACTGTCACAATGGGAGAAACCAAGGTATTGGCTCAAGTGAGCTGTGATGTGGGTACGCCAACGAGTTCGCGAGCCAATGAGGGTACCCTCCATTTGAACGTGGACATTAAGGGTGTAGCATTTCTAGACGAAGTGCAGGCCACACATGATCAACGCGCCTTAACACTTAACTCTTTGCTGGAACGAACGTTTCGCAGCTCCCGCTGCTTGGACCTGGAGTCCTTGTGCATTGCCGTGGAACAGCATGTGTGGTGTGTACGCGTCGACATCAATGTGCTCAATCACGATGGCAATCTTTATGGTGCGTATTCGAATTCATAGCGAAGCCATAACTCCTCTCCATTGGTTTGACTTCAGATGCTAGTACCATAGCAACGCTGGCAGCACTTATGCATTTTCGGCGTCCAGAGGTTTCCTACATTGATGACCAAATCCGCACGTATAGCGAACGGGAGCGAGAACTAATGCCGCTGCTTTTCCTCCACTATCCCGTTAGCGTCACATACTGCGTTTACAAGAGCACCCCACAGCCTTTGGTAGATCCCACACTGTTAGAGGAGAACGCTGCCGACTCAATTATTGTTTTGAGCTTTAATTCATATCAGGAACTATGCACTCTCAACGCTGGCGGCACGGCACCGACCAATGTCCGCACCATTATGCAATGCGCACGCAGCGCAGCCAGACGCTCCAAGGCTCTGGTGCAGTTTGTACGTAAAGCGTTGGAGCTCGATATGGAGAGTCGACAGAAATCAAGTAAACTGTCAGGCTTAGTAGATCTCTTCAGTGATCAAGCACCCCAGTTAAGCTTTAAACATATAATGGAGGAGCAGATGGATGTGCTCGTACAGGATTCCACTCAATGTAGTAAAATTGAACCTGTGCCGGTGCAAACTGAGCAAACTGTTAAAGAAGACCAGACTCAAGCGCCCAAGCAGACGGAGGGTAATTTAAACCACGTTAAGACTAGGTTATGACTCATTAACTGTCGTTTTATCGATATTTGTAGCAAAGCCCATGAATGAGAGCAGTTGGTTGCCTCAGGAGGATAGTGTTGCGCACGAAAAGAGTGAGGAAAGCAACGAAGTGAGTAAAACGGAGGTCACGCCCACCATCACCAAGGCGGCTAAGACCAAGTCCAATCGTGGCAAAAACAAAGGTGCCAGGAAGCAACAGCAAATGCTAAAAAGACAAAGTAAAATTGTAAAATTTCTTATTTAATTGTATTTAATGTCAAATTATTTGCAGATCAAAGCGACTCGGAGGAGGAAGTTACACAAATCATATAAAAAAAAACTTTATATAATTTTAATATTTTGTTTTTTTCCTACACATAAAAGTCTAAAATTAAAAGTATATAAACTTTCAGCAGCATTCTTAATAAGAATTCTGAACTGCCTAAAATGAAGAGATAAAGAACCCTGTATGGATTTAGAGTTTAAGGTAGGTTTCTGCTTTGTTGGGTCCAAAAATTCGAAATTTTTGTATGCATTTTCGGATAGATATGTGTTTCGAGAAAACGTGTACAAAATTGTATGACCACAACTTTTGAACTGCGGAAGATATCCCACATAAGAAAACGCGCGCTCGAACAATTTTCTATTCAATTTAAACTTAGAACGCGTTTGTCTCGAAACAGTGTTTTTCGACCACATGTTCACAGATAGTGTGTGCATAATTTAGACCTTGATCATAAAAATATATTTAAAATTGTGGTCTACAAAAAATAATTACTAAGTCGAAAAATTTCAAAAATTTGACTTCAATGTTTAAATGTTAAATGTTTTTTTAAAGTAGAGGTCGCCAAAAAAAATTCTGAAAATAGAGTCCATTTTAAGGTCTACAAAGCAGAAACCCCCCTTAATCAAACAATCAATTTTTTTTTATAGTTTATTCATTTAAGTATTTCGATTAGAAAGATTCTAGTTTTTTGAATTCTCAACACGGTCCTGATTTCTAAAAGCACTTCAAGACGCCAAAGAATCTTTTGCACCTTTGATTTATGGAGGGGACGCCCAGATTGCACCAGTTGTTGCCTCTCCAGCAGAGTTTCCATTTGATCGGAGCCTTCGTTGATGCCGGCAGTAGTGTCGAAGATTCAGAAGCATCTGTCGTCGAAGTAGCTGGTGGCAGCTCTGTTACCACCACTACTTTAATAAACTTCGCAGCAGACAGTGCGACAAGGACCGATAGTGTTACGAGGACGATGGCTGCAGGAAACTTCATATTGAATTACAGTGGGTAAACTTAACAATCAATTGTAATACAACAATTGTAATATAATGTTTTAAAATGAAACGAGTCTGTTATATAGTAATTTGGATCAAAAAGTATTGTTTGTCCAACGACAAGTGTTCGGAACAAACAAAAGACAAATTCAAGGTGCATTTATTTAAAACCAAATTATTGCATGCAAACACTGTATTTACAGTGTACAATGTGAGCAGACTTTGGTAAATATTTGAAATAGTTCAGTAGTTTTTTGTCATCGTTGATTCAAAATTCAATTTGATTCATATGGAGACCTACAACGTAACGCAAAATTCCCATTGAAAATCACAAAACTAAAAAAAATAATAAAATTGAAAATTATAAATTGATAATGGAGCAAGCTAATAAATGTCAGTCATCCAAGATTTTGGATCTGGGTAAATGGGATACCCATGCAATAAGACATTACAGTAATTTACCACACATACAAAAGCAAATGCGCAAGGGCAACTGGAACTATTTGAGTGATCATCCAGAGGTAAGCAAGGAACGGGAGACCAGTCGGACTACTACACGCCTACATTTGTGCATGTTAACAGATGATTGCTAACAGTTGTTTGAGTTTGAAATCTGCTTTGTGGAATGTATGTTAATAACATACACGGTTAGCAACATGTGGACCTTCTGTTGCGTCGATGGACGATTACATTTTCTGTTTTAGACTTTTTAATCCTGTTAATTTCAAACAAATTCATTCTTTTTTCAGATACGAGCAATTGTTCGCGTCATAATGCATCAAGTGATCAACGCGAAGCCCGATAACGTTCGACAATTTATTGCCGATTTCTTTAATTGCTGCCGTACTCCGTTACTTGTGCCCATGGTGAGTTGTACATGCTCGAAATTGTCCATTTTTTTTTTAAAACCTTTTCAATTAGATTAATACACAATTGAAGTACGTGCAAGAGCAGCTGAAGCGTGGTCGTTGGCGCAAATTCGATGGGGAAATGTTGTTCATGGAAAGTCCTTCAAGTCATTCGCTTTTGTCCACAGCATCCACAGAGGGGAATATACATCCCGTTCTCACCTATGCGCTGGTCTCTAAGAAACCCGACGAATGTGGTATAGACAGACCGCCTCACTAAATTTTAGTCATCCCCATGAATAGAAACTATATTTGATATATTAATTTAGATAATGGAATCTGAAATATACCACCGTTTTTCTATATGAAATATCGCATTTAAATAAAGAATTACTGACCAGTCGCGGTACAATAGTACTGAATTTTCAATTGTGGCTACGTAGTACGTACTGTGTCTAACATAATTAGTTTAACAGTGTAATGTTAACGGTGTAATTCATGTTAGGCAGCGCTGTTAAATGGCATCGATTGCAATTTGCAATTAGCAATAAGCTTGCCAGTTTTATTTAGACTTTTGTGGCGACTGCATGCTTAATTTAGTTGTGATCAGACTTTGATCAAAACGTTTAATGAGTGCTCTGATTTCTCATTCTGGCAACGTAATAATAAATAGAAGACGCTGTGGAGCTGCAAAGAGAGAAAACGCTCGAATTCCTGCGAATTTTGACATTCGTCCTATTATTTTTGATTATATCCCTGTATTTGTATCGTTTTGCATTTTAAACCAATTGCACGATTGAGAGTCGAGACTCTGAGCCAGAGGCGTAAAGAGTAAGTTTCAAATGAGATATTGTTGTGTAATCTAGACAACATTGATTCATATATAATTTCTCTCTCTCTCTCTCAATCCCTCTCTCTCTGGGGCTTTCTCTGAACACGGGGGAAACCTTGAATTTGTGCATTGCTGTACTGGTGTATTGCTGTATTGGTGTATTGCTCTGTTGGCGTACTTGGTGTGGTCTAATTAAAGCCTCAACGAGTGAGGAAAATGCCCAAATTACCAGCAGTTGGCATTGATCTTGGTACAACATATTCTTGTGTCGGGGTCTTTCAACATGGCAAAGTTGAGATCATTGCCAACGATCAGGGCAATCGGACTACCCCCAGTTATGTCGCCTTTACGGAGTCGGAGCGTCTCATTGGCGATGCGGCCAAAAATCAAGTGGCCATGAATCCGAATAACACAATTTTCGGTAAGTTCGCCAAACCGATTTCCCTTGCAACATTTTCATTTTCATGAATGAAAAACGCGCACAATTTCCATTTCTTTTCGTTCTCTTATTCTTTCGATCTCAACTATCGCAACTATTTTTTAAGATTTATTTTAGGAAAACTTGCTGAATTCTATGTAGTATAGTCATTTGCTCATTTTGCTCTTCGGGCAGCTAAAAGTAGTGGCCCAAAAGTATTTTCGCACATGTCTCAAGTCAAATCAACTCAACCTTCTCCTACTACCGAAGCCCCCTTCCAACACTTCCCTTACCGCCCCTTCCGGCCCCATTCCTTCCTCTTACCCCCACATCTCACTTGCCACCTCCCATGCCGTGTCCAAGATTCTCAGATTCCGAGATTCTTCACCATCTGTTTATTAGCATAATTTGTGTCAGCTCATTTCAGTGTCCGACACCGACAGCTAAGAGCTAAACAAAAATATTTACAATTGCAATTTGCTTGAATTTGTATGCAGTCTTCACAGTTCGGAAGTGAGAGCAATTTTAGACTCTGCTTCCGAATTAGGGTTATTGTTGTTGTTTTATTTAATGGTCTAAAGATCACCAGGGCAATCTTAAGAGGAACAGAAGAGAGGTCAGAACTAAATTGTGCACTAAACCGCTTCATTTGAAAAGGGTCGTTCATGTGCTACAAAGGTTTTCAAAATAGGTTCTGTAATCAGTCCCTGTAAGGAATAATTTGAATTTTCTGAGAAGGTGTGCCATTTCTCCCTCCCATGCAATCAGAGAAAATAAGCAATAATGGCAAACTTGTGATCCTTTTACGATTCGGGAGCTCTTCCTCTATCCGATTCGTCCCAAGAATTCACAGGAACTTGGATCTTAGCAGTATCTTTATATTGATACTCAAATAAATCTGTTAAAAATGAACATTCCATACTTTTAACTCTTCTTTCTGACTCTCCCATTTTCTGTCCCTGTCGCTCTATCGCTGTCTCTTCAACTCCTTTAAGACATTCTTTAAAGAACTTTTGCCTAAAGAGATCACTTCCTCTTTAATCTCTTAACTTTCACTCCCCTGAGATTTGTCCAGGTCTAATGCAAAGACTTCTTTCTTTTCTTTCTTTTTCTTGTATTTTCATTTCAGTCTCAGAGTCCACATAAATCAGCCCCGTACCCCGTCCCGCCTAGACCTGCGACACGAATCGAAATCTTTTTAGTACAATCTGTGAAAATCCCCGTCCATTAATTTGTGTTCTTAATTAATAAAGACAATGTCTGGTTTATTGTGTCTCTGTTTTTCGGGGTTATCTTATCATTCACAGACGCGAAACGATTGATCGGACGCAAATACGATGATTCGACGGTTCAGAGCGACCTCAAGCACTGGCCTTTTGAGGTCATCTCTGAGAACGGGAAGCCGCGAATCTGTGTGGAGTATAAGGGCGAAAGGAAGAGCTTCTATCCGGAGGAGGTGTCCTCCATGGTGCTTACAAAAATGAAGGAGACAGCCGAGGCATACCTAGGCGGAACCGTCACCGATGCCGTTGTCACTGTTCCAGCCTACTTCAATGACTCACAGCGGCAGGCCACCAAGGATGCGGGCACCATAGCCGGTCTCAATGTCCTGCGAATCATCAATGAACCGACGGCAGCAGCAATCGCTTATGGACTGGATAAGCTGGGCAGCACCGGGGAGCGAAACGTGCTAATCTTTGATCTGGGCGGAGGCACCTTCGATGTCTCCATTCTCACCATTGAAGATGGCATCTTTGAGGTGAAGGCCACGGCGGGGGATACCCATCTAGGTGGCGAGGATATCGACAATCGTATGGTCAATCATTTTGTGCAGGAGTTTCAGCGTAAGCACAAAAGGGATCTTGGCCAGAATAAGCGTGCCGTGAGGAGACTCCGGACTGCCTGTGAGCGTGCCAAACGAACGCTCTCCTCATCGACGCAGGCCAGTATCGAGATTGATTCCCTCTTCGAGGGCATTGACTTTTACACGTCCGTTACGAGAGCCCGGTTCGAAGAGATCAATGGAGATCTATTTCGGGGCACCATGGAGCCGGTGGCGAAGGCACTGCGGGATGCCAAGATGGACAAGGGACAGATCCATGACATTGTATTAGTGGGTGGCTCCACCAGGATACCCAAGGTACAGCGTCTGCTGCAGGACTTCTTCAATGGCAAGGAGCTGAACAAGTCTATCAATCCTGATGAGGCAGTTGCCTATGGAGCGGCCGTTCAAGCAGCCATCCTCAATGGCGATACCTCTGAGGCTGTCCAAGATCTTCTCCTGCTTGACGTTACACCCCTCTCCCTAGGTATTGAGACGGCTGGCGGAGTGATGACGTCACTAATCAAGCGAAACTCTACGATACCCACCAAACAGACGCAGATCTTCACCACTTATGCGGACAATCAGCCCGGTGTCCTCATACAGGTATTCGAGGGAGAACGGGCCATGACCAAGGACAACAACATTCTCGGAAAATTCGAGCTGACAGCCATACCGCCAGCACCGCGGGGTGTGCCTCAAATCGAAGTGACTTTTGATATCGACGCCAATGGAATATTAAATGTGACTGCAGCTGAGAAGTCGACCGGGAAGGTGAACACCATCACGATCACCAACGACAAGGGTCGTCTGACCAAGGAGGACATCGAACGAATGGTCAACGATGCAGAATCCTTCCGCCAAGCGGATGAACAGCAGCGCCAACGGATCGACTCCAAAAACCAACTGGAATCCTACTGCTTCCAGATGAGATCCACTGTCGAGGACGAGCAACTTCGCGGTCGTATGAGCGATTCCGAAAGGAATACGATCCTTCAAAAGTGCAACGAGATCATCAGCTGGCTTGATGCCAACCAGCTGGCCGAACAGCAGGAGTTTGAGCATAGACAACAGGAGCTGGAGCGCATCTGTAATCCGATCATGACCAGGCTCTACCAAAGCTCTGGCATGCCTCCTCCTCCGGGACCGAATGGAGGCTCGGGAGCCGGCGGAGTCGGTGGACCTACCATCGAAGAGGTCGACTGAGCTCTTTCATGCGTATCCAGTTTCGAGTTTATAGTTTGAACCAAGTATTCCCCCTTTTTCTTAAAATCCCCCTGAAAATTGATAACTTTGTGATTATAATAAATCGAGAGTGAAATATTTTTGGCATCTTTTGCAGTGTTAATTGTGCTTCCTTAGCTAATAGTGGATAAAGCGCATTCTTCAGATAATGCTACATCAAGTGCTAAACATGGTAATATCAGATGGAATATCAGATACCTGGCTGATACCAGGTGCATCACTTCTGATCTTGTCAAACTATTCTCTTAGAGCAGCTCACTCAGTCACGTCTATAATGGAGGTGTTTGCTCCACTCCAATTATAGCAAAATCAGCAGAATGGTGGAGGCCTTAGTCTCACAAATTGATCGCAGCCAAGCTAGTCTGCCGCTAATCTCACCTCCCTGACAATCTGTAGAATCTAGCTAATAACAAGTACGATACACTCTTGCTGAGGGTATAAAAATAGGCACTTTGCTTCTTTCTTTTAACTTGTAAAGCACATGAGCTCGTCTTCAGGATAGAATTTTATTATATTGCGTATACGATAAAGAAGTAAATTCAGCCGGGGTACAGATCTCAATCTGTCCAGGGCTCGAACCTTACAAGAACATTTTTAAGTCCTGCGGAGACATTGCGAAACGAGCCGGAATGGAGTTAAGGACGAACGAGACGTGGAAATAAAACACGTGATGCCACCGTTGTTCTCAGCAGGTCGGCGTGAGTCTTCGCGAGATCGAAGCACGACGCCAGGGATACCGTGGCCGCCGCTGCTGTTCTCAAGCGGATGGAAAGGGTTGTCTCGCGAGATCAAAACGTGGCTCCTGGTATGCCGTGGAGGCTGTTGTTTTTAGCGGTTAGCCCGGAAGGCTTCGCGGAATCAACTCCACCGCGAAAGCTCTCTCTTCACCACAGAACTTTCATGCAGAGTTGCACCCGACGGTGGGTGGTGACTTTTCCACTTTATAAAATTCAAGATAACTGTTGACCTCCGACGACTCCGGAAAACATTCGTTTTGACAACTAGCTTAAATATATTAGCAATACGTTTCGATGAAGTTTCCCATCAGGAAGTCAGCAGGATTTGAATCTAGGGTTTCATTATCTCGATATTAAACAGGCTGTTGGGAGCTGCTGAACTATTCAGCAACTTTCCGCGCGACGTTGCCAATAATCCAAATCGCATGGATAAATGTCTAGTAAAAACAATTAAGTTAAAATTGCGCAGAGTAAAACATTTATTTATTTACAATAAGTACGTAAACGTCTCTGTAGTGAATTGTTGGATTGACTTTATAGGCTTTACAATTTTACTCTTCAAAGCATACCGATCAGTTCAAGATTTGAAAACGAACAGAGCGAGAGTAATTGCAGTAGGGAAAGAAAAATAAACAGAAAGAGTACCACAATTAGCTATGTTAGAATTGTGTGTGTGGAGAGAGCGCTGTTATGCATAAATGTTAAATGTATGTTATTAACGATTTGAGTTGCCACCTTGTCCATTGGCGACGACGTACAGTGACTGTGACAGTGATGCAGAGCTATTTAAACAACAGAACCTTTTCGGTGATATGGTCAGATGTCTTCCTTTGGGCAAAATTAGTGGTGGTGTTCCGTAAGACAGGGTACTATACCGAACCGTCATACGACCCGTCAGTACGGGGTCTTTTGCAGCCGGCTCGCTCGACTGTAGCATTTCTTAGCAGTGCAACATATAGTTTTAAACTGTTGAAGGAAATTAAAACATTACTTTTCTCTTTTTGGTGTTCTTTATTCAGATCTTAGCACTAATTCACAAATACACACAACTAGTCTGTGTCTAAATACATATGTACTTTACTTTATTACTGGTACCGATACCGATACTGTAGTCCTTATCCATGTGAGAATGTAACTGTAAATTATCGAATATAAGTCGACAATAAACTAAATGTTATTTACAGACAGAGAACGCTTAAAATACTAGTATTATCAACTGGGGTTTCGATCAGAACATCAATAGCGAATCGTAACTGATACGAAGTGATTATTACTTTTGAAATCCTAGATCTCAACAATACATTTATTGTTATCATTATTATTATGAATGAGAGAGAGGGAGAGAGTTCCAATGGGTATAGTCTGAATACTCCTTGTAGAAGTCTATGAAGGGTAAGGTATTGTTTATAAACCTTGGATATGTTGTATTACTTCTAAGACGAATTAACTGATTCTATAATACTTTTTGGAAACAAACAATTTTTAAGGTAAGATTATAGTAGTATATAGTGTAATGATACTCAAGTCTGAAAAATGCATTTAACGAGATCGATCGTTGTAAGTTCGCTTTGTATTCAATTAATTTATTTATTGATGTATTGGGTTTTAAGCTAAAGTCGGAGTTCAAATAAACAGATCTGTCTATAAAACAAAGCCCTCAATCAAGCTCTACAACTTTACGTACAGTAACTCTCAATGTAAGTCTAGGTTCATGCATGTCTGAAGAGGTGAAAGGAGAAAGCTGAAATTTAAATTAGGTTGGAAGTTTTGGAATATCTTTTAAACAGATATTTCAGACAGTTATAAAATAATTTGACATGCATGAAAAAGTACTCTTAGAAAGAGTACTAATTTATGAAACACTTAATACTAAATACATTATTATTTTCATCGCACACGCTAGATATTAGTATATATGTATATATGGTACTAAGATGTTTGTATAAACTGTATATAAACCGATTTTATAAATTCTTTTGCGTATATTTAATCAGTACTAAACTTTAGGGTCTTTGCACTCCTAAACTCGCATTAACAATTAACTTTAAACTAGTTCATTCGATTAACTATTTTGTATTATACTTATTCTTAAATCGAGCGTACAAATTTGTGTCTGAATGTTTGTGTTATTGGATGAGTACTACAAGCTTATATTCATGCCAAACTTGGGACTAAAGCTTTAGGAATAACGGAAGTATAGAAAATTTTATGAATTTATTTAATGAATCAGAAATGTATTATTGAGTATAGACACCTATTGACGTAAGTGGTTCCCATTCAAAGTGACTGTCAGTTTTAAGACCCGAAAGTATTTCCATTTCAGCGACTTATTTGTAGTATTCACAACTATTCGAAACTATTCGAAATTAGCGATAAACTTTAATTGTGCACACCGTTGAGCATTTGCGACTGTAACTTAGATTTCACTCCAACTGATAGTGAATAAACAGTATTGCATTTTTAGTCGAGTAGGAGCTATATAAGCTCTGCTCGGAGGAAACTTTTGTTTAAAACGGTTATTTTTCTAGACAAGAGATGTTTTCACGGTCGTTGACCTATGTGGCGTTGCCAGTCATTTTTGTTGTCCTTTGTGGCAGCTGTATTGGACAGGTGTGTTTTTCTAGACCCTTTACTTAGTAAGGTTCGCAGGGAGGCAGACTCCATGAATTATATATATTCTCGATCCGCATCAATCTCCAAGTCAGGAGATACATGTTTGCTTTGAATTTATGTCACGCCTCCTAAACTGCATTACTAGGGAGCTATCCTAGAATCAATATACTAAATCCTTTCCTATTGCCTTCTCCGAAACAAAACCATTTCTATATCTTGCATCTTCGTTTCTAGCAAAAATGGGAGTTTGAACTATTGGAAGTTCATCACTGGTCGAACGATGAAAGCCTTTTGAGTAGTAATTTAGCTCGCAAAAGACTTAATCGCACAGCAGTTATTGATGGAGAAGTCGAGTGGAAATTTGATGCTGACGGTAGCACCACTGTAAGTAGAAAGGCAAATGTTAAATTCAAATCAATTAGTAACATTTCCTTTTTCGTGTGATAAACAGTTTGAAATGCAGGTCTATAGCAGTCCCAATAACGGGGAATACAAACTGGAGCCTTACGAAGTGCCACAGCAATCTCTCTTCGACTTCCTCAGTGGTCCAGTTTACAAGGAAATCCTGTATCCGACCGTCGCACACTGCAGCAACCTTCCCAAGGTTGAAAAGGATGACAAGTTTGTTCCGCCGCTGGAGCAGCAAACCTTTAAGTTCGACAACTGCTATCCCAATATTGAGAGTCTTCCCAACATTGTTAAGCCGGACTTTTTGTATAAAGTGATATTTTTGTTTGGTGGCCAGGTCCACGCGAACTTTACAATCGTTTACCAGGCCGTGGCCCTGCACAGCTAAGTCAGCTAAGCAGTCCTAATTGATGGATAAACATTTATTCTTATGGTGTTGGCTCTGTGTTACTTTGGAAATTAAAACTGAAAATATTGCGCATAATTTATGAATGTAAACAGAGATACTAACAAAAGTTGTATTCCTTAATTCCTTTTTCGAATCTTAGTATTGTCAATTTTGCCAGGTATTTAATATTCGGTTTTGCCTTAAATCTAAGTTAAATACTGCATAAAATATGGTTTTCTAGATATCAAGTAAATTAACTTATTTCCAATAGTATAACATTTCTGAACAGTGTCAGTGTCGGCAAGCCACTTCAAACAACACTAACATACATGTAATCTAACATGAGGATCAACTGTTATATTAAATAAATGTAATGTTAACAGTGTCGGTGCCGGCAGGCCACTTCAAACAACACTTACATACAAGTAATCTAACATGTCAGTGTCGGCAGGCCACTTCAAACAACACTAACATACAAGAAAGATAACATGAGGATCAACTGTTATATTAAATAAATGTTATGTTAACAGTGTCAGTGTCGGCAGGCCACTTCAAACAACACTTACATACAAGTAATCTAACATGAGGATCAACTGTTATATTAAATAAATGTTATGTTAACAGTGTCAGTGTCGGCAGGCCACTTCAAACAACACTAACATACAAGAAAGATAACATGAGGATCAACTGTTATATTAAATAAATGTTATGTTAACAGTGTCAGTGTCGGCAGGCCACTTCAAACAACATACAAGCATGAGCAAGAAGCAGAACAACCATCAGGGATTCCTGCTAGAAATGAGGTGGCTCATATTAACACCAATTTATTTAAATTTAATGGAATTTTTTAAACATATGGTAATTATTTACCGATTTGATATGATCTGGCTTTGGCTGAGAAAGTTTGAGCCATTCCAAGTCGAGGGTGAGGGAGTGTCAAAACCCCAATAGGAAACCTCTTTAAAGGACTTTCATTACAAATTTTGTAGCATGAGCTCTTCAAGTTTGCACTGAGGCGATCATCGTTATATCGACTACGCTGATCCAAAAATACTATTTTTAACAAATCAGTAGAAAAGTGAACAATGATCTATTTAAAATACCACAATCATATTGCAGGGTTGGTGACTACTCTCTGTTTTGAAAACGAAGTAAACTCGAATAACAATTTTGAAGGGAATGAAAATATTTTGATAGTTTGGCAATCTTCGCTTGGTTTTGGTTGTATAAATTCTACAAAATTGTATATTTATCATGAACAATTATTTACTGTGTATGCATATGTGGATATTGAGAACGCTCTTGCCCTTGATTAGGAGACGCTTACTATGTTACACATAATCTAATTGGCTAAAACTAAACACGTTTGACGCCTAATTTAATACAAACTAGCATTAAGCTGTAAGTCAACTTCGAATACTTCGATAGGCTTCGGTAGGTTTCTATACACCTACAAACCTACGAACCTACATACCTACACACATACGTACATACATACATTTATACATTCATTTAGATTTACAGCTCTTAAGGGTTAGCTTAGGAATAGGATCGCTTCGAGATGCTTTAGATACAGGAGTGTTTATGAGGTGCAGGGACCGTTGTAGCCATTAATTGCAGGCGATGATGTTGCCGCTGCTGTTGCTGCTGCTGTGGTTGCTGCCGCTGCTGGTGCTGTTGCTGGCGGTTGAACAAACTGTTTGTATGTCGATTCCAGCCTGGGTGGATACTAAAGCGTCAAGTGTTTTAAAGCCATAAGCTGACTTCGTCTACTGCGACTGCTGGCTTTGCACTCACCTCCTGGTTCTCATCCAGAGACGGCAGCAGTTCGTCCAACGAATTGGGCGTTAACGGACTAGGCGTGGCCATGGCAACACGACTGATTGCCCCATGCTGCAGCAACGCCTCACCAATGATTATCTGCGGCTTGTTCTGCGTAAGATGCTGCTGCTGCTGCAGTCGCGCCAGTCTCAGTTTCATCTCCTGGCGAATCTCCTTCTGTTGCACCTCCTTTTCGAACCGCATCATGCTGTAGCTGCGCACAGAGGAGCTTGTGCTGTGCACAGACGCTAGACTTGGTCTTCGAGAACCTGCAAGAGGGGACACAAGAGGATCACAGGTTAAATAAAGAGTCTGGATGTGATTGAGCATAAGCATTGTTTGGCTTAGATCTAAGCGAGGCAGAGGCAGAAGCAGACACAGTCAGAAAGAGAGAGAAATAGCAAGAAAAGAGGGGAAATAGATAGAGAGAAAAGTGGGAGAACCAGTGTTAGAAAGTGAAAGTGGGAGAAAGAGAGCAAAACGCCAGCAGAAAATTGATAATTCCATAACGCATATGATTAAGAGTTGAATTTGTCGAGAATTTAAAAAGCAGGCAATAAGTTTCTAAACTAGCGAAACGTTGGAATGGAACACCATCCAACATGTGCCTCATAATGCAGAAATATGTGATAAACTAGGTTAGGAATGAGTGGAATTGAATCAAAGCGTTGTTGGAAAACAAATAGCTAATTCGGTCCTAAATTTACAAGATTTGCTTGTTGGGTTGTGTAATCATATTTGTCAGGCTTGCAATGAGTGGAATTGAAACATAGCATTGTTGGGGCAACAAGCGCTTTAAAAATTCTGAGCATTAGGCATAAAAGTCTTTCAAAAGCATTAACTCTAAGCTGAAACGGAGTACTTGAATCTGAAAATGAATGAATGCTTCAAATGAAGTCTACTTCTAGTAATGTGTAATAGTTTTGAGGTGTTTAAAGTTTAAAAAGATTCATTCAGTTGAGGCATATATAAGAAAGAGAGAGAGAGAGAGAGAGGGAAAGTGGGAGAGCACGTATTATATACAATCAGCGAGTTGCAGGAACTGTAACAGACATTGTTATCGTTTATCGATAACCATTACGGTAAACTCAACGGCAAGAATTGTGATCTCTTACTTACAGGATGCATGCAATTATAAAACAGTGTGTTCGAGTGTATGTGTAAGGTGTAAGGTGTGTGTGTTGAAATATAGTGTGTGGTATATTTTCTAAAAACAGGAACATAATCACCGCCATATTGCTTCAATATCAAGTTGTCAAGCTTATAACGAGTACACATTTAAGTAATTAAATGTGTAAATATTTTATTATATCTCAAAAGTTATGCTATATTTTCATGAATAACTTTGCTCTGCTCAAAAGTGTACTGTAATTTCATTGAGATCAATTTGATGGATGCTTTTTTGTGAAACTACCCAAGTTTATTTTCAAATACCATCTATATCTTTTGGCAGCGATCTCTACTTAAATCGGTACTGTGGTGTGTGTATGTCTGTGTTGTGTGAGTGTTTTCATGTATTTTCTCCTTTTTTGTTCAACAAAAGATTTGAAAAATCAAAAACAGAAACATTGAATTTGAATTTGAAACAGAGATTTGAAAGCACATTTAACATCGATCATTTCGAACACAAGAGTTTTTAAACAATTAATATTTTCCACAGATTTTTATCAATTTACTCTAACTTATATGCAAATGTATCAAATGTATCAGGTGTGATGATTGCGATTTGAGCCAATGTACACAATAAACAGAGCCAATGAGTTGATGATAAGCATTGAAAGATTACTTAAGATGTCGTTCAGAAAGTATCTAACGGATGTCGAGATCTTTTTTTCTTTTTTTTAAGAAACTTCCATTCACATTTTAAAAAATCTTTGCTGCTTTAAGTGTTTCGAATGTGAATTGTGTTTCTGGATGAAAAGGATTTCAGAAACACCGTTAGAAACCAGGAAATGGAAATCACACACTCGCATACTCGCACACACGCATAAAGAGTTTGTAGGGAATCAATGTATTGATGGGGTGATTGACGCTGATTGATGTACGATTCTTTTGATGTTTCGATGATTGATGACTGAGTTGATTTACCGCAAATCTGGGCGTTTCACTCGCCGGCGTGGGCAGGGCGCCAATATGCAAATGATGCAGCTCGGCAACACCATCAGTGCCACAGCCATAGTTGTAAAGAGTACCAGCACCACCAACACCACTACAATTACCAACATAATCACCACCACTGCCACTACCATCGCCACCGCCACCGCCTCCGCCTCCACCATAGGCACCTAGTGGATCTATGCTATTGATATTGAACCCAACATTATCATTATCATTGTCATTATTATCATTATCAATGTCATTGTCGTCAATGCCATTCATGCCCAAGAGAGTCCTAAATCTATCCTGATTAGTCTTTGTCTTTGCCGACATCAGCTCAAAACTGAGGAGATGCCGCTGATGATTCAGCTGCTTCTGCAGTTGGCGATTCATAGAGATCGTGCTCTCGCAACTACGACAGCCCCCTCCACCAGAGCCGGACCCGTTGTTATCGTCAAGGTTATCGCGCGAATGCTGGCTGCATCCCGCGCCCGATGTTTGGCGCGATGAAGCGCGTGAATTTTGTTTGGACACCGCCGTTATGTGACACGATATTAGCAATATGGCGGCCGATCTAGCCGCACCTGTACGAGATGTCGACACAAGTATGCCCTTTGAGCCCACGCCACCGCCACCGCTACCGCCACCACCACCACCACCGGCACCGCCACTGTTGTTGCCACCGCCAGCGGCAACATTGCCACCAGACGACGCTCGTCGATTTCCGAAGGAGCCTATCGAGCCCGTCGAACGAATGCTGGAGCGCGACGAGGGACGTGCCGAGTGTACTGTCAATGGTATTCCTGCAAATAGATAAGCAAATTATCGATTGGCGTCAATCAAGCGATAACACAATCACAGCTGCCACTTGAATAGAATCACATATTTTAAAAAAGTAAACAGATTTTAATCGAAAGACAAGAAAGTACTTTATAGTCAATTCCCGAATTAAATAACTTTTAACTAATTTAATATTATTTCAATCCTATCGATTAAAAAGGAAATAACCAGAACATTTTTCTATGCTTTTTAATTATCTAATCTAAGACGATATAGTAATCGTACGACTGTACCTTCAATGAAACAAATCAGTCGAACAATTGTGATTTTTATAAAATAAGTAAGAAAGGCTATAGTAGAGCGAGTCGACTGTAAAAGGCCTCTTACTCATTATAGTGCATGTTCTTCAATGCAAATCATCACTTAACGACCGATTTGTCCCTTGGGAGCTCTAGGCTATAGTTGTCCGATCCGGACCAAATAAGTAATTGCTAAACTGTTTCTGACCCAGTTGTGAACTTGGTCACCATAGCTTTGTCGTGAAAATAGGTTTTTACAATTTGTGGAGACGCTATGTATCGTATCAACAGTATGAAATAAACTTGATCTGAGTACACTATAGACGGAGATTCATTCCAAATTTGGTGTCTCTAGGTCTTACAGTCTCTGAGATCTCATTGTTTATACAGACGAATAGACAGACGGGCATTGCTTTATCGACTCGGATGTTGATGATAATCTACAATATATATACTTTATGGAGTCTGAAACTCCTTCTTCTGCCTGTTACACACATTTCGCTTCTGACTAACTTAAAAGACCCCTCTACTCTTTGTTAGAGTACGGGGTCTAAATAAAATGATAGTTTGAATAAAAACTGACAGACAGACAGACAGCTTGATCTTGATACGTCGTCCCAGCTGTTTATGTGGATCAAGAATATATACTCTTCCATGGAAATTATTGAAACGTGTTTGCATTAGCTGTGCAAACAACAGACTGAGCACTGTGAGGTACAGGTAGCTCTTACTCGTGAATGGCTCACCTGTATCGCTTGAGTAGAGTATGGGAGGCGGTATGTTGGCATCTCCGAAATTTCGGTGTCTCGGATACTTGGTTTTACTGAAGAGATGCAATACCATGCAGATCAGACCCGCCAGCACCGCAATTCCTGTTGAAACACCCAATAACGTTGGCAAATCAGAGCTAAGCTCACTCAGATCTGCAAAGAACCCAAATCGGAACTGTGATCAATGGTTAACCCCAACATACCCAACTTACCCGGTGTACAGAATATACGTCTTGTGGGCTTCGTATAGCTGACAGAGTGGAATCCATTGGCACATTGGCAAATTGCATTGTGCCGTACCTGAACACAAAGGGAATTCTCATCGTTGAAGAGGCATGTCTCATCGTAGAAACATTGATCGCCCAGTTTTTTAGCTGTAATTGGTATTACCAACCCATTTAATTAGATAAGTTGTCGAAGCAGATTAAAACAGGGGTCTTAAAAATAATTGTATACAGCTCAAAGTGTTAATTAAAGTTAAGTTTAGTTTGCGATTTGTGGTTTCGTTTGTATCAACACATAAACTTACGTTTAGCACAACCCTTGACCAGTCCCAACTGCACCGGATAATTGCGCTCACAGCTGCAGGTTTGCGTCTCCTTTTCACAGGTTACGTGCACCAGTTTCGCATCACACTTCATCTCATTACAGGGTGCTCCAATGTATTTACCTTTAGCTGTAATCAAATCAAATGTTTCAACTGGAATGAAATGTAGGTGGCAGAATTCACTATATAAACCTAATCAAATAGCTATTTTAGTATTGACTTTGTTCGATATGCTGGGCCTTCCCCGACCTTTAAAGAAGGCTTTGAGTTGCCAAATTGTGGATCCGATTTGTAGTTAATTAACACATTTCCCCTGCTTCATAGCTCTCATGACTCTACAACTGCATCGCTCCTCTCGCTTATAAAGCTATCTACCATCACATTTCACCATCGATTTCAATGGTATTATTTTTGTTAATCACAAATCAAAGCTAAGCAACGGGTATACCCAAGTCGCGAAACGGCAATAGCGTCGATTCCCTATGATCCAGATAATCCAGAGAAAGAAAGGAGAGTTTTAGAGTTTAATTCAAATCGCAGTACTAATGGCGATAAAGAAGTGATTCTATATTCCCTAGGTAATGTGAAAGATGTCTAGAGAACGAATTCACACTGATAAGTAACGAAGAGTCACTAATTACAAATTAAGCCAAAAATTTATCTATAAAACATTCTTTGCTCAAAATGACGACTTTTCCATAGAAATGACTGGATTTGAGCCGATAAGTCCCGTAGGAGATTTATGATATAGTTATCCGATAATAAGGTTAACCGACGGTAGCTTTTATTGCTATGTTTGACTTAACGTACAGACCGTTCTCGTTCTCAAGCTAGTCAACAATTTAATTGATTATCATAATTTAAGAATAAAAGCTGGTGTGGAAACTACAAGATGGGTGGGAACGTCTATAACAAGTCCGTGTTAGACAAGAAGTTACAAAATCAGAATGATCTTGGGAATGATTTATCAAAAAATATGGACTTTATATACACCTCACAGGCAGACATTTGGTTTCCAAGTAGTTTGGATTGGATGAAGAACGGCGGTGCACAAACCCCGCACTAATTCAATAATCAATTTTCCACCGGGTTTGTGCAAAAGTATGTAACAGGCAGAAGGAGGCGTGGCAGACCCCATAAAGAATATATGTATATTCTTGATCAGCATCACAAGCCGAGTCGATTTAGAAGCGTTACAATATTGATAATTGAACGTAATATCAACGTATGAGTGCAAGCGAGACAGAAACATACAACGAACGTTTTCGATGCTTGTGTGGCGGCAGCGCTGCCCGCAGTCGCTGGCCACGCCGAATACACACATATACATATACATGTATTGACAAACGTTTGTGTATTCGCATACAGACAAACAGATGTATGTGTGATTATGCTTAGATTGTTTCTGTTTCAAAATGTTTTAATACAGGTACTACCCATTGTAATATCTCGAAGCCGATTTTAATAATTTAATCGGGAAAAAATGCAGAGAGTATTATACGGTTGCTGTATAACAGAGCTCCAATAGACCGAATCGTTAAAAAAACTGGGAGTCTTAATAAAAATATAGTTTTTATTGACTAATCTCAGTCATCCCACCAAATTTAGAATCAATTGAACAACTGCCAAACATTATATACATGTAGCTCCCATAGGTTCCCTCGACTGCTGTGTTTCCTAATCAAGTTAATCACTGATAAGGAGTCAATTATTTGCTGTAAACGGTATAATGATTGTTTGGTTAAAACTCACCTGACTTATTATTAATCAAGGCCTCTATATCGTCTATATCATCGGGATAACTGGCATCGTAGTCATCTTCAGGCACGTGGGCGACATCACGTTTCTCAATTTGTGCGTATTGTTGTTGTGATTGGCTTAGAGCTAATGATGTTGTGATATTCGACATGGCTGTGGCTGTGCTTGATGTTGTTGTTGGTGTTGTTGTTGTTACTGCGAGACCGGCAGCAGCTGAGGCATGCAACATTAGGTAGCCATAGATGAGCACGGCCAGTGTTAGATAATGTCCATTACCTTGGCACAGTTGCAGCCAGCCCAAAAGATCCATGCGAGTTCTATTGGTGTTGCTGCTGAATGGCTGTGGTAGCTTGTTGCTGTTGTTGTTGTTGTTGTTGCTGGGAGTGGGTGTGTCAATGGCCAGCTGCAGCGCCGTCAGTTGCAAATGCTGCAGTAGACGGTGCAATGTTAACTTCGCCATTTTGTCATTTTGTGGCAGTTGCCTCAACACGTGACCAACATTTCAATTTCTATTTCAATTTCAATTTCAATTCCTATTTCAATTTGAATAAACTTTCCCCATTTTCAGCGGATGCAACGATATGTGATATGTTTTTTGCGGTTGCAATTTATAGTATATTTAATATGTTTTAATGTAGCTTTTATTTGGTTGGTTTTGTTGCGGTTCTCACCGAATTTCTTTGCTTTTTTGCGATTTGATTGTGTGCTTGGCAAATGGCCATAAAGTAGCACACATTACGTATACGTAATACACAAATTACGTACAGGTCATGTAGGCCGCACGCAGCGTTGCTGTCGCTGTTGCTGTTGCAATACAAGTTTTTGCTCGTTGTTGTTGTTGTTGTTGCTCTTGTTGTTGTTGTTGTTCTTGTTGTTGCCTTTGTGTGTCCAACTTGTTCGCTGCCTGCGCTGCATGATAATTTTATGTAATTTGCTCTTACGGCAAAATCGTTCGTGTTGCAGTCATCATCATTAGAGCTTTAGCTCGTTTTTAGATTTTGGACTATGGAGAAGTGTTACGGTTAGTCCCTTTCTACTGCATGACCCACATTGATTTGAATTTTAAGTTGATGTTTGTTTTACATTTTTCACATTTTGGAAAAAAAACTGAAAATATAACATTTAAAAATAGTTTTAAAAATAGGTTAAAAACCAGAGAGAGAGAGAAATTTCGAAGCTAAATAAGAATCAAAGTATGTCTAGCTCACCAGACCGTTAGATAGCCTGTAAGAAGTCCGGCTTTGCCTTGAGATTATAGAAATCTTCACTTTGCGTGCTAAATCAATCAGAAATCCAATTGATTCTAGTGAACACAACTCGAACGATACAGCTGGACAGCTGATCAAAGCCACTAATCGAGTATTTAGTATCGTAGCTTGAGCTCATTATAAATTGATTGATAATGATTCGCTCAAATGAACTACAAATCTGGTATCGATAGATGATAGATCAAAACCATACGCGACAATGCTCACACCATTTCACCATTTTCATACAAATGAATTATTTTCGACCGATTTGCCCTATGGGAGCTATAGACTGTAGTTGTGCGATGCGAACTAAATTTGGCATGGATTATTATAATAGTAATTTACACTTAATAAGTGAATTTGGTATCGATAGCTGTAAAAGTTTTCAAGTTATCGCGTTTTCAATATGTTTTTTACAATTTGCGCGGGCGGTAGGGAGCACACACCCAATATACCCCCACAGGGAATAAAAACACGTTATCGTCAGCTATAAACACATGCATACATATTGCTTAATCCATTATAAAACCATCCACTTATTAGGCTATTGAACCTTTATTTGTAACAATATGCGGGCTGTTCTGATTTACACTTAAGAAATGAGTTGTATACTTGGATATACATACATATGTATACAATTAGTAATCGTGCTTAAAAGTGCTTTGGATAATTTTAAAGTCAGTTTGGTTTAAGAAAGTGAAGCATGAAGTCAATAATTCTGCTGCTGACTGCACTTGGCGTCGTCCTTGCTCAGGAGGAGCTGACTGAGGAACTGATAATTAAAGAGATCATTTTTGAAGAGCATTGGGAATCCTTCAAAGTGGACTATGAGAAGTTCTATGGGGATTACAACACGGAGCTATTCCGAAAGCAGGTCTTCAAGGACAACAAGGACTTGATCGATAAGCACAACCTACGATACAAAGCTGGCAAGGAGTCCTACATGATGGGTGTGAATGAGTTCACAGATTTGATGCCCGCAGAATTCTTCGACCTGTTTACTGACAGTCAAAACAGATCAGCATTCCAAAGTGATTACCTATATACCCCCGCCTTAAGCGCCGATCTGCCGGAGAGTGTGAATTGGCGTACAAAGGGAGCTGTGAGCGGAGTGAAGCATCAGCATAACTGCTCCTCCGGATGGGCTTTTGCTGCTGTCGGCACCTTGGAAGGCCTGCATTACATGAAGACCAAGAAACTTCTAGAGTTTTCCGCACAGAATCTACTTGACTGCTCCAGTCTGACGCCTTACAAGAATCTTGGCTGCTCAGGTGGCACACCTGAGGAAGCCCTGCAATATGTTTCGAAGAATCATGGCATAAACACACGGCTTTCCTATGCCTACGAAGGACATGCGAGTAAGTGTCGCTTTAAAAGTAATCGGATTGGAATGATTATTCAGGGAAGTGTGACTGTCAAGTCTGAAAACGAGACTGCCCTGGAGCAGGCTGTGGCCATGAAGGGTCCCATTGCCGTGACCATAGATGCAACAAATCTGCAGCATTATCGGAGCGGAGTCTATAACACACCCTGCACAGGGCCAGCACATAATCATTCGATTCTTCTCGTTGGCTACGGCACAGATCTCAAGAGAGGCAAGTTCTGGATCCTCAAGAACTCCTGGGGCAAGTGGGGGGAGGAGGGCTACTTCCGCATGTCTCGCAGGAGCAACAACCTATGCGGTATTGCCAACTCGGCTGTTTTTCCAATCATTTAACTTGGAAACAAAAGGTGTCAAGTAATTTATTTAAATTTAGCCTCAAAGCTCCGTTTATTGTCAGTTAGTGGTGAGATAGTCTATCTCCGAAGAATTATGAATTATTATGCATACATACATATGTACATACATACATACATACATATACAGAAATGTAATAAAAAACAAGAAAGAAAAGTACAGTCGAGCATACCCGACCGTATAATACTCTGTATTTTTTTCCCGATGTAATTATTAAAATCGGTCTAGAGATTTTGCAATAAGTAGAAGTACTTGTATTAAAAAACTGTGAAATAAAAATAATCTAAGCAGAATCACACATGCATCTGTTTGTCTGTATGCGAATACACATACGAATGACAATATATGATGCATATATGTAGGCATGTGTGTATTTGGCACGACCAGCGACGCGGGCCGCGCTGTCGCCACACAAGCAGCGAAAACGTTTCTGTCTCGCTTGCACTCATTAGTGATATTGCGTTCAATTATCAATATTGTAACGCTTCTAGTTTTCTTGTTTATAGTCCGATTTTAATGCACTTTTCAGGAATAGTTTGATGTAGTTAGACTCCACTCGAATTATACAATAACAATGCTGTACTATGTACAGCTGTGTTCAAAATAATAGCAGCGCTATTTTTGCTAACAAATATGGCTAAGTTTTAAGCATGTTCTATCTTAAATATCAAGCACTAGTGCATATCTTTTTTAGAATAGAGGGTGGTGAAGAGGAAAACGTAAAAATCCCGTTGGATTTGCTTTCCATTTCCGTTTTATTCATAATTTTGTGTAAGGATACAGAAATTTTGTTGTTCAAATTAATAGCAGCGCTTTATTTCAATATTGAAAATATTCAAGTAAAAGTTGTTAATTTGTTGAAAGTAAGTTTAATTAATGAGTTTACTATTATTTACATGGGAATACATAAAAATAATGAAAAAAATTGCACTATAGTGGGTAAAGGAAGTCATTGCTCAAAGGAAAATCGCTATTCGCTATAAAGCCTTAGAAAACAATGAAAACACACAGGGAAATCGGAAGATTGCTTGGATGTTCTACTAAAATGGTCTCTTATGCCATTAACTATCACCACAAACCCGAAGCCCGCGGCAGGATAAGATCTAGCACTGAAATTAATGACCGACGCATTGTTCGCTTCAGCAAGGATAATGCATTCGCGTCCGCAGAATCAATAAAAGTAGACCAAAGCTTGTCAGTGAGTAGTACAAATATTGGGCGAAGACTTCTGGAGTACAAACTCAAGGCCCGAATTCCAAGAAAAGTGCTTCTAATAACTTCCAAACATATATAAGCTTGAGTGCAGTTCGCTGAAGTGCACCTGAAATGACCCTTAACAAAGTACCGCAATATTCTCTGAACTGACTGGACTTAAGTTGTGTTTTTTGGTGGAACTGGATCCAGACAGTATGTCCGAAGTCTGCCAAACACTGAATATCAGCCTAACCACACGTTAAACACGGTTAAACATAGTGGACTAAAAATCTTAGTATGGGGCTGCTTTTCACATAGCGACGTAGGCCCTATCCATACGTTTAATTCGGATCATGGGTCAAAATGGATACTTGGACATACTAAAAAATGTAATGCAACCATATTCCTCTTGGGAAATGCCAATAAAACGGACTATTCAAAAGGACAATGGTCCTTAGCATACCAGCAAACTTGCCAAACAGTGGTTTTCAACGGAAAGGATCGACGTAATGCCGTGACCAGCTCAGCCACCAGATCTGAACCCATGTGAAAACTTATGGGGGACGTCAAACGAAGTATGGCCAAGGTAAAACCGTCGACTAAAGCACATCTTGGGCCAGCTGTTTAGGATGCATGGGCTCAGACTCCTCTAAAGCTTTGCCAGGACACAATTCACTCCATGCCGAGGAGATGTAAAGCTGTTCCAGCTAATAATGGGTTCACAACTAATTATTAGTTCGGAACTAACATAGTTAATTCAGTATATGAAGTAATAATCTAAATTTTGCTAACATATTTAATATTTTTGATTTTTGCTGCTATTATTTTGAACAGGATAATTTCGCTATTATTAACATTTATTAAATTACTTTAAAAAATTAAAAGAAGTTTTTTGATGAAGAAACACGCTAATGTTGTTTGAAAATAAGTATAAATACTATATAAAATAAAAAATTATTAATCAGTGGTCATAATGATATTATTTATCAACTTTAAAATCGGAGCTTATATGCGCTGCTATTAATTTGAACACAACTGTATATGAACAAATGCCTAGAAACGGAACGAAAGTTGAGAATTATTGTTTTGTATTGTGGAAAAAAGGGGCGTGGCAGTCCAAAATTTTAAATGACAATATATTTACGCTGTCGCTAGGAACGTTCCATACCAAACTTGGTGATCCTAGATGCCATAGTTATTGAGATATGCGCCGAAAACACCGATATTTTCAGAGGCGTGTCTAGTTTTTTGCTCATTGTGGGCGAATGGGGCGTGGCATCGAAGTAAAAAAAGATTCTTGTATTGACTGACTAAATATGGGATCGATTGACACCAAGCTCGAACTTGTAGCTCTTACCATCTCTGAAATCTGTTTGTTAATACGGACAGACAGACGGACATACGGACATGGCTATATCGACTCGGCTTGTGACGCTGATCAAGAATATATATACTTTAGGGGGTCTGCCACGCCTCCTTCTGCCTGTTACATACTTTTGCACAAACCCAATATACTCTTGCAGAGAGTATAATAAAACCTGAAAATATTTTGTCAAAATAATTATGCCTCATAGTGTATATATATATATATATGTATAAATATATAACCATTAACTCACCACTAAATTCATTTATTTATGTTAATTAAAGAGGATGAATAGCAAATTGTTAATTTTTATTTACGTTGCGATTATAATCGATAACTAAATGATATTGATAATAAGAATGAAGCAAAGCTGGAGCATAAAAGAGAACTGACAAATAACGGGATTAGGATATTTTGTTGTGCTGGTTGAGATGGAAAATACAGCGATGTTCGAGAGCAATAAGTTGTCTCAATCGAACGTGGTGCACTTAGTTGTCGGGAAAGAAAGAGAAGAATAGAAAATGTGTGCGAAGGGGACGAGCACAGAGACACAGTCGAAAAGAAGCGGTGCAGAGAGGAAGTCGGTCGAAAATTTCGACTCGAAATTGAGGAAAGGAAGCGACAACACAAATTTCAACTCGCTGCGTGCTGAACATTTTCATTTTCGATTAAATAGGTGAATAATGATATTAACTGCTCGAATCTCCCTTTTATATTAAATTAAAAACCAACTCGAATGTCAGAGAAATTTCACGTTCTCGTACAGGTCAAGACAATGTTCAAAGTGTCCATGGAGAGCACCGAAAATATTTTAGAATGTCACGCAATCCAAATAGCCAGATTAACGAGATTTTAATGCCCATGTCCCACGTTATTTATAATGAACCCAGAAAGAAATGGACATTAAACGATGAAGAAATAAAGGGCGAAATGAATAACTGTGTGTGTATATATATGGATAGAAATAACGAAATATAAGCAAATCTAACAGATAACAAGTAAGAAAGGCTACAGTCAAGCAAGCCGACCGTAAAAGACCCCGTACTCTTTCGAATGCATATGAGCAATTTGGTCAGGATAGTTATAATGGTACTATACTCATAATGTATGAGTTTGGTTGCGATAGCTCAACTAAAACTACTAATCTTCATACAAAATTTATATTTTTGTCCGATTTGTCCTATGGGAGCCATAGGCTATAGTTGTCCGATTCGGATCAAACTTAGTGAGGATAGTTATTATAGCACTTTGATTGGTGCTGTGAAAACTGTGTGTGAGTTTGGTTCTCATAGCTGTAGTCGTTTCCAAGCTATGTCGGGGGCGGTGGGGGGCGTGGAAAAAATTTGAAATAAACTTAACCTGCCTGACATACAGGCGGACTTTCATTCTAAATTTGGTGTCTCTAGCTCTTATACTTTAGAAGATCCAGGTGTTTACCGGACAGCGGACAGACAGGCAAACGGATAGACAGACAGACGGACACCGCTATATTGACTTGACTGTTGATGCTGATCAAGAATATATACATATACTTTATGGGGTCGGCCACGCTTCCTTCTGCCTGTTACGCACATTTCGCTTCTGACAAACCTAATAGACCCCTCTACTCATTTTTTTAGCACGGGGTCTAAAAAGGAAAACACAAATAATTAAATCGATAAACTATATGAACGAGATATCGAGAAAAATACATTTTTTCAAAACCAGAAAAACACACACAAACTTTTAATACCCGTAACTCAAAGAGTTATAGGGTATTCTGTAATCGTTGGAACGTATGTAACAGGAAGAAGGACGCGTGGCAGACCCCATAAAGTATATATATTCTTGATCAGCATCAATAGCCGAGTCGATATAGCCATGTCTGTCTGACCGTCCGTCTGTCTGTATGAACAAAGGATCTCAGAGACTATAAGAACTAGAAAGTCCGGAGAGCTCGCTAATGAAAGATAAAAACCCAAGCATTTCAATTTTGTTATTTGTTTTTGGCACGCCAAATTCAGATCTTTCCATCTTCACGCAAAAGCAAACAGAGGTAAAAATAGTTTAATTTTGTAAATAAAACTTTTTTGTTGGCTAAGCTATCTGAACCGAATTATCACGGCTAGTTTAGGAAGTGCATGTTTGTAGTTTGGACGACTAAGCTACTGTATATAAGGGACTTTTCCTCCGGAACCTCTCAAAACGAACGCCTTACTATGAACTAGTAAGAAAAATGTCAGAATTTACCAAACTATGAATTTGTATAGTAATTTACTCTGCTTACCAAGCTATCCTAGTCAAATTCACTAGTATCCATTAATCGATTGCACTAATATCATATGAGATATGAGCAACGGGTATCTTTAAGTCGCAAGACGTCTATAGCATTCATTCCTATTATAGAAGTTATTTATACGCAATAAACACATTTCTGATAAATCAAATATAAATAAATATATAAATAGTATGCTGGCGAAATCAGTAGCAACTGTTAATTATAATACTGCACAGCAGTCATCAGTTGTTTAACATGAGTAAAATCAGCAAAGCAAAGGCAATGACTACAACAACAACAACAACAACAACGATATTTATTACAATGAATCCATTGTTCTCCATTCAAATTCAACTTCCTGATATTGCCAATGCCAACAAGAAATCCACTACGATGCGACAAACATAAATGCCACTTCGTACCCAAGTATTTGTATGACATGCAGTGTTACCACCCACTCAGTACCCACCATCGACCACCGTCACCCGTCCAAGCCAAGCCACCACTCACAAGTAGTGTAGGCCATAAAGCTGGCTGTTAGATACATTTACCAACTGTTTATAAATTAAGAAGCTTATGCAGTTTTAGATAGGGGTACATTGGTATAATAAAGTATTTTTATTCTTTATATGTTTAAAATGTTATAGTCATGTTATATTTATACTATATAATAGATCGAAACGATCGCTTTAGAAAAAGGGCCATATTAATAATATTGTAATAGTATATTTCTCCAGAATAAGTAAACTCGTGCAAACACAAAGAATCTGCAGAGAGCATTGTTTATTAACACTTAACAGTTCATTTTATATAGAGAATTTAAAAAGCCCTTTAAAAGTTACTCACTTCTTGATAATTTTTAAAGAAAATAAATTTTAGAGCAAATACTATAATACCTGTAGTATCTAAAGTAAGTTAGTAAAACATTTTACAATCCATTTTGAACAGATCAAACATTAGCTGTTGTAGCCCATGTTTCTGTGTCTAAAGCACAGCCTACAATTCAGCATCCTGTCCCCTTCTCCCTCTCCCAATCCCACACCATTCCGCTTTTCTCTGTTCCCCCTCTGACACTACTTGAAGCAACCAGACAATTGCAGAGGCACTTTCTAAATCGTCAGCTGCCAACTGTCAACCGTCAACCGATCCAACCTCCACCCCCCCTTCAAGAACCAGCCAAGACCCTTGAATCAGCTTAGTACACTCGTAGCAAAGTGTGGCAACAAACTGAATCATCGTTCTAGTTGCTGCTATTCATTACCGCTATCCGCTATCCTGGGTAGCTTGAGTCCTTCTAAGCACCAGCGACAGCAGCTGCATCTCTGTCACTTTTAATATCTGTGGCTGTGGCCTGTGTCTGAGTGCCTGAGTGTCTGATGCTTGATGCGTTGAGAGCAAAATGTGATAATATGGTCTAAACAATAGATAAATGGTATAAAAATAGCCGACTCTCTGGTATGTGATGCATTCAAACTGTTTCCTATACATAACAGAGAAAGTATCTCGCTTCACAAAACAACTAAAGCTTGACCAAAACCAGACACAACCAAGTTTCAACTTTTATAAGTTACACTCTTAAGGCTCTTCAATTAAATATATATAGAGTAAAAGTTTTCGGCAAAGGTAAGCAATTTACTTAAACAATCGCATTAGAAAAGTAGTTTATGTAATTACGCCCACAACAAAATGGCAAAAGAAGAATGAAGAAGACAATTATTATAAGTACAAGAGATATTTTTACGCCCTGAGAAGCCATTATAAAGTGCATACGCCGTAACGCGCTGGGTGAAAAGCGGAAAAAGGAAATTCAATGCAACACGCACAATAATAAACAGCTTTGGTTAGGGCTGATGACGGCAAAGGTAGGTCGCTACTCGCTTCTCGCTTTTCGCCTCTCGCGACTGACGACTTTGCTTCTTAGTGAACAATGCTCTCCCACAGAGTAAGAGCGGGAGAGTGAGAGCGTGGAAGCGTGGGAGAGTAAGTTCAACTGTTTGGTAACGAAAGCAGCAAACGCAGCGAACTCAATTCGCCGTCGTCTTTTGGCGCCTCTCACGCGAGTGCGCATCGTACCCCTGAGAGCAAGAACTGCTCTAACGGTGTATACGAATATTCGTAGCGTGCATTGATGTATATGTGTTTTGCTTGTGTGTGAATGTTTTTTTTTTTGGACACTGATAAAGTAAATTTACATGTGACGCTGGATGCTACGCCAACACTAACGCTGCTGCAACCGCCTCCAAACACCACCACCGCCACTACCGCCGCTTCCTGTTACTTAAACAGCGCAGCACCTACGACAACCACTAGGACTTCGGTCAGGGATTTGACTTGTTATGTGTGTACGTCTGTATGTGTGCGTGTGGGCTTTTATGTGTGTGTGTTTCGTATTTGTCGCTTAAAATGTAGGTTACACACAGCGAAATGTATAGTTATACAAACATGTATATAAACACACACACACACACACACTAAAATTGTATGCAATTTGGGCTGTTTTCCCGTCGAGTGCACTTCAAAATGAAGTTACTGAGTAACTTCTATGGAGTTTCTTGTATGTCAACTGTCTCGAACAATATTAAAATACAATTTGTATCAATTCACACGTATTTCTCTAGTTTTTGCACTTCAAAACATTACATAATGTAATGTTATTAAATCAAACTTAATTAATAAGAGAGGAACAAAAGTAGGTTACTTTTCAAAGACGCTAAACATTTCCGAGAAGTATTTTTGAAAGTAAACTCAACTTGACTGTAAATTAAGACCTATTTCTAAAATTTTATAAAATAATTTATACATTTATGAATAACCTTGTGAAAGTACTAATCAATTTGCTATATTAATGTCATTTCCTTGGGTTTTCTTCGAAAATGTATCAAAGGAACTGTGGTGAGGGACAGTAAAGGTCAAAATATTCAATTAATATATGTATTTACGTATGTATTTGCTAAATGAAATGTGTACACCCTTAATGTACATATGTAAATTAGCTAACAAACAACAACAAAACCCGAAATAATCGCTTACCCCTCAAAATTCTGATTTCATTTTCTTTTGGTATATCCGGTCCGTCACTTTAGTTATTGATAAGATTTTTCCAAAAAGAATTTTCTTATTTTTGTAAAGTGATTAACTTTGATTGTTAGCATTATTTTAACTCATTAAATTTCGCACACTTTTAAGCTTGATATGAAATTAAGAACGTAATGGAATTTTGCTATTCGACGCGCACTTATACGGCTACAAAAAGTCGTACTTGCTTTAATTTGCAATGCACATCCACGTCTTGCACATCGTGCAATTGCACTAAATCATTTATAGCATACTTTTTGGGGCTGCACCACTTTACACATGTATGGATATATGTGGGTACTTTATATTCTGTTGTAGTTGTGCACTTTTCATTCGTCGGTGTACTTGGTACACTGACACTACTGACACGACTGGGATAACGACGCTGCTTCTTGCTTGGTGGTTGCTTGGCGTCTGTTCGGCTTCGGAAGCAGTGGTCAGCTCACCAGCGAAATTGAGAGGCGGACAGAGAGAGAGTGCGCCGCTGAGAGTAGCATTGATAATTTTAAACTTTTACAGCTGTTCTGCCGCTCTTTTCTCTGTAATTTTTGACAGGTAATAAATTAAACTTTTGTTATTGTTATAATACCAGAACATAAAATATTTCCCTTTTCAAAAATTTCTTAAGGCACAAATTTACAATTTCTAATTACCTTTTTATAAATTTGTGTTTTATTGAGTTTAAAATCATATTTATACTTCTTTCAGTTAAAATTTTAACAATTTTAATAAAAATAATCGTTTTTACAAGTTTTGGCGCCGTTTTCTTTTTTAAAGTTAAAATATTTGAAGAAGATGGTCTCACTTAACATAACAGAGCTATTAAAAGATCATGTTATGTACTGCCGCTGTTAACGGCCACAGCTGTTTCTCTTACTCGTTGTCACTTTTGCCTCTCACAAAACCGTTTAGCTTCTATGCGAGCTTTTGTGGTTTGGTTTGCAGTTGAAGCGTTCCAATTGGTGTTTGTAGTTCAACACAATCGCGTTGACACTTAATCAAAGTACAATTGCAAAAATTAATTACGAGTAAGCTAAAGTAATATGCGACTTTGGTTAAATTTAGTGCTGGTGGCCAGCTTAATGCTGGCAGGTGAGTAATACTCTAACTAGTTCTAAACTTTATTTTAATTATCTGTGTGCTCAATCGGCATTCAATATTAATAAGTTTTTGTGTGTTGGTGTGCGTTTCTGTAAACGTGTGTGTAAGTGTGGCGTGAGAGGAATACTGCAATGGCTGCCGGTTACCGCTAAAGGTGTTTTTTGTTTGCTTTTTCTTCAGTTTATGGCACGAAACCGCCACGCTGGGACCCCAACTATATAGTAAAGGGTACACTGTACATACCCTATGCAGAGATTGCGGAACCCTTTTATGCCTGGTACGATAAAAACACAAAACGCTCTCGTATTGATTACTATGGTGGCATGGTCAAGACTTACCAGCTAGCTGGAGAGGGTCAATATGGCACCTCCCTAAAGCTGGCGCCGATAACCACTCGGGATGCCCTTAACAAGCTGAGTTGTCTTCAGGTAAACGGTACCGTTGAACAGGCGGTAGAAATCCAAAGTATTTTACCCGACGCGAAACCCTTTGAGCTGGTAGGCACCGAGACCTTCCTGGGCTTTACCTGCGACAAATTCCGTCTGGAGCAGACCATTGGACAGAAGAAGAACGTATATACGTTGTGGGTCCGCTACAAGAAGTCGCCGCATTATCCTGCGAGTCGAATGCCTATTCCTGTTCGCTATGAGATGCGAGGTTACAACACTTTGTTGGGCTCACATTACGATCATTACTATCTCGATTACGATAGCTACGAGCACGATGACATTCCCAACGAGGTGTTTGAGATCGATGAGGGACTTACTTGCACTGGCTTCCCGGGACCCGGCACTGGACACTTTGCCACCTTCAATCCCATGAAGGAGTTCATCTCCGGCAGCGATGAACATGTGGACACGGCTTTCCATCACTTCAAGCGCAAGCATGGCATTGACTACCGTGGCGAAGAGGAGCACGAGCATCGAAAGAACATTTTCCGTCAGAACCTGCGCTATATTGACTCCAAGAATCGTGCCAAATTGAGCTATACCTTGGCCGTCAATCACCTGGCCGATAAGAGCGACGATGAGTTGAAGGCGCGACGTGGTTACAAGTCCTCTGGCGTTTTCAATTCCGGCAAACCTTTCCCCTACGACGTGAACAAACTCAAGGATGACATACCCTCCCAGTACGATTGGCGTCTTTATGGTGCTGTGAGTCCCGTTAAAGGTACGAGTTCCACAAAGCCCCAAGAAAATCTCTTTTATCTATCCCTTGCCTATTTACAGATCAATCTGTTTGTGGATCTTGCTGGTCGTTCGGCACAATTGGACACATTGAGGGAGCCTTTTTCCTCAAGAACGGCGGCAACTTGGTGCGTCTCTCACAGCAGGCACTGATCGACTGCTCCTGGGGCTATGGCAACAATGGCTGCGATGGTGGCGAGGACTTCCGTGTCTATCAGTGGATGATGCAAGTCGGCGGTGTGCCCACCGAGGAGGAGTACGGCCCCTACCTGGGACAGGATGGCTACTGCCATGTTAGCAACTCTACACTAGTGGCTCCAATCACTGGATTTGTTAATGTCACCTCTAATGACCCCGATGCCTTCAAGCTGGCCCTGCTCAAGCATGGCCCCCTCTCGGTGGCCATCGATGCCTCCCCCAAGACATTCAGCTTCTACTCCCACGGTGTCTACTATGAGCCAGAGTGCAAAAACGACGTGGATGGTCTTGATCATGCCGTGCTAGCCGTTGGCTATGGCAACATCAATGGAGAGGATTATTGGCTAGTCAAGAACTCCTGGTCCACCTATTGGGGCAACGATGGATATATTCTTATGTCGGCACGCAAGAATAACTGCGGTGTCATGACCATGCCCACCTATGTGGAAATGTAGACACCCCCAACTATGTTACACATACATCTGATATAAATGTACATTAACCAAGAGCTTCAGTTAAGCAATAAACATACTCATTCTATACAATCCAAAGCAATGACTTCTTATCATCATTCTTGCCCCAGCTTAGCTATCCCCAACTACCCAACAGATAAGCCTAGAAGACATTGTCCTCTGCACTTTACTCAGCTGCAAGTAATCTAGTCTTGGTATACTCCGAGGCAAAATATTCCTACGATTGCAACTTGAGATTGGTCAACTTGTATAAACTACTATATACACTTGTATTATTATCTGGAAGCGCAGTCGTTCTGAGCTGAACTTTTCCGTTTGGATACTTACCAAGAACAGGGAAACTTGATTTGATATGTTAGTATAAAAAATAAAACATAATGGTTTAAAATGTTATCATTTTATTTGTGTTCCTTTGTTTATTTGTAAAGAATCTTACGAATCCAATTTTTACTGAATTTTACATACGAAAGTGTTATAACATTCGCGTATGTTCATGTGTGTATTTTGTTTTGTTTAGTAAATAATTAACATATTTAATGTACATCAGTTAAACCAAATTTTAAGGCTAAAAACTCTACACTTATTATTCATATTCGCACTTATAAATAAGGTAAAAATGGTTATATTGAATTTATTCCAAAATAAGTATTACGTAATTTATCTACAACTATTCTTCTTCCTTTAATCTGTTTTTATCATTACGAATTTCTTACATATTTGTTTTCTTTAGATTTAATGTTGGTACATCTATATAACTATGTTTTTATAAGTAATTATTATACAGTTCTTAAATAAATGAACAATAATTGTTATACCATATATAAAATCGTCGACTCCCCTTATGTACAATATCAAAAAAAGAAAACTACTTTCCACACAAAGAAAAACAACAATTTTCTTAAAAGGTACAAAATCTAAAATGTATTCTTCTAACTTTTCGTTATTCTCAAGTTTATCCAGAGCTTCTAATTTGAAATTATATAATGAATGAATTTGTGTTCAAGAAAAATTCAGATTTTTGTGAAAATCACCTAATGTCGCGATGTATTTTCTATTCTGAAATTGTTATATTTATGCAGAAACTGATGCAGCAAAACTATTGAACAGATCTAAAAAAAAATCATCTATCTGATTAAAAACTTGTTGGTTTTAACTTTAAACAAATTAGACAATTTTTTTTATCTCTGAAAACTGAACTCGATTCAAACAAACAAAGGATTAAAAGACAATTGCATGTCACTTAACCCATTGCTTGATAAATCGGCTTCCTTTTTGATAATTGTGAAAGAAAAAATAATAGCGTAAGTATTGAAAACTCTGTTAGTCTATGAATAATTCAATCGCAACCTTTGATTGTTAGCAAGCGTAAAAAATAAGATAATTAAGTCTGCATCAGTTAAAACCAATATTTCTTAGTCTAACTACATCAAGTTAAAATTCACTGTGTCTAAAAAAAGGTATGTGGGTTTTAAATATAAAAGTTATTGTTAAACTTTGTTTTGCAATGAAAAGAAAAGGAAAATAAAACGTTTGACTAATTAGTTTTGCTCTTTAAATGTTTTTTTCTTTTTTTTTTTTTTTTTTGCATATTTGTAGTTGTTAACCTTAGATATAGATATACATATTCACAGGGTCACATGCATGATGTTGTTTTTGTGTATTTTCTTCTTGCTGCAATACTCCTCCCTCCTCTTGCCGCATGGAAATTATTAGTAATGAATTAAGAAAAAGTAAAGTAAATAAATAAAAGGTTTTCCGATCCCAAATTTGTGTGTTTTAAGGTGATGGGTTACAAGAGGGCGGAGAGGGGACAGCAGCTTCTTAATAAACATAAATCTAAATACGCGACGTTCGCGTTTAGAACTATTTATGTACAAATTTCATTTTTTCTTCGTATTTTTATATTGTTTTTGTGTTTTTTTTTTTTTTTTCATAGTTTGTTTTAGATATACATTTGTTGTTTTTAGAGAAATGCTTAAGAATAGTTTATGTTCAATTAACTCGCGGTTTGTACTCTTTTTTCAATGTTTCAAACTTACTGACTAAAAGTAGCCTATTTTTATTTGTTGTTGATTCTATTTGTATGTGTTACTTTATGCGTTTTGAAGCCGACAAAATAAAATAATGCCTTATGTACAAATATTTAACAATATACGCTTTCATTACTGCTATTTGTAATTAAATATTTACAGTATTATACATGGGTTGATACTTTATCTGGTTGTTATTTTGGTTTTTAGTATTGCTTGCGTTTTAAGCCTAGTTATCTTGTGGAGTTCTTGTTGTTTTATTTGTTGCAGAACTTGTTAGTTTTTGAAAAGGTTAGTCAGTTAGATTAGTTTATGCTTCGGCCTCTGGGTAAGTGTGAATAAACTTATAGTTTTTGCTCTTTTTAATCATAATTACTACAGAAAAATGTAAAGAAAATGTGTAATCATAAAATTAATTATTAAATTATAGTTATTTCCTGTTGCGTATTTCAGTAAAGTAAAATATATTAAACTAAATAATATACAATCAAAGTACATTAAATAAAAACGAACTTTAAATTAAATGTTCAGCCAATCTACATGTTATATTTTCACTTTCAGCTTTTGCTTCTTGATTTTTCCCTTCCTTCTTTGTATATCTTAGCATAAATATCATAATAGCGATATCTAATTAGTATGTCATTTTACTATATACTTTAAAGTAACTAAATGATTTAAGTGAACAAATTTGCTTTCTGTTGGAAATTTATATTATTGTTGATTTTGCTGTTGTAGTTATTGTATTTCGCTTTTCAATCTCATATCGTAAATATATATACATTAAGTATATATGCATATAAATATCTAAATTCTATATCTGTATGTGTAAATAGCATAAGTTAGATCAAGTATATTAGACAAATGATAAGGATTTCACTTTCTGACTGACATTATTTTCGGATTTGGTTTTCTGGTTGTTTGCTACGTTTTGTAAAATAAGGAAAAGCGCTTTAATTATTTATAATTTCTATAGCAAAAGATATTATTTAGTTTGAAGATTTTAGCTTTTGCTTGTTTTTTGATTCGCAGGTCCGTTGTTTGTTTTCTGTTCAAGTAGCTGGATGACACTTCGAAGATATACTTAGTTTTCTATCAAGTTTTCCAAATGTTTCTGAAATATTTTAAAGATGGTATTTGTATTAATGAAAAGAACAGCAATTAACTTGTATTCCTTCTCACCTTATGCTCCATCTCGCCGAGAACCCGCCGAAGTAGTTTTCTCGGACAAACTAACGCCTCCAGCAGCTGTTGCGGTGACTCCCAAACGCTCAATGACACGCGAATCACAGGATATTGTACGCTGTAGACAACGCGATCTCTCGCTCATCTTCTCCTGCTGCTGTTCCAGCAAAGTGGGCGCCGCATTAAAGTGTCCACCTATATAATCAATCCATTTAAGAGGCTTAATTTAAATGCATTCTTTGTAGGCAGAAGTCATTGTGTGCTTACCCTTTGGCTTGTCGTCGAACATGTGCAGCTTGTGTGCTGTGCTGAGGATGTTGTTGACGGTGCTCAATGTGGCAGCAGCAGAGTTCATGCTGGAGTTGTTCAAGGATTTACTATTGAGAGCCGATGACTGCGACAGTGGATGATGATTCGTTTGATGTTGCTGCTGCTGAATTTGCTGGTATGGATGACTATTGTTGCTGTTGTTTTTATTGCTGTTGCTGTTACAGTTACTAATGCTGTTGTTCTGATGGATACTAATAGAATTGCGGCGTTCCCGCATCGCCGCCTGGAAGCGTTCCGGCGACTGCAACGAGCATTTGTTGATAGTCTGCGGCTTGGCAAAACGTTCCGGTGGTGTTGGCGGTGTCGTTGGCGTTGTTGGTGCCGTATCCACCGACGGACGATGTCGCATTCGATACTCGCTAATTGATAACTTGCGCTTGGGCATTGGCGCCGGATCAGGCACTGTAAGCATGGGGTTGAGGCGTGGATCATGGCTGGCCGTTCGGGTATACAACTTGAGTGGCGTTGTGGCTGGCGGTGGCATGCTCTCGGTTGCCGCTACAGTGGGAACATTTGTCGGTAACGCTGACGTTGCAATAGTTGTCACTGATGCACCTGCGACTGCAGCGACCACTGATGACGCTGCCTTCGATTTCGTAGCCTCCAAATATTCGGCCAAACTGGGCATGCTGTTATTCTGTATCTTGGCAAGCGGAGTGGAAATCAATGCTGCACTCGCTGGCAGGGTTGGTGGCTCCTGCAGTTTACCGTAAATCGTGTTATAATAGGGGAGCGGCTTAGCGGTGGAGCAACTGTTGCTGCCAGCAACAGCAATTTGCACCGCAACGGGCACTGCTGCTGCCCCAGTCGCTGCCATTGTCGGCGTTTGCTGAGTTATAAGCACAGGTATTGGTGCAGCAGATATGGGTGTTACTGTGGGCGTAACAGGCTTAGGCATGGCCGCGACTTTGGGTGTGACATTTAGTGTAGTCGTTGACGTTGTAATAGCTGCTGGTTGCTGTTTCGGTTGAAGGTTGCCCTTTGCTTTACTGCTTGTTGCATCCTTGTCCTTGTCCTTATCTTTATCCTTGTCCTTTTGCTTCTTTTCGCGATCCTTTTTCTTGCTCTTCTTTTTCTCCTTCTTCTCCTTTTTGGTAAGTGCAGCTATCAATGCCACCTGTTGCCGGCTCCCACACATGGACTCACGCCGCCGACTAATAGCTGTCAACTTTCCACTAGCAATCGCTTGCGCCAAACTCATTGATCCCGATAACTCCTGCTGCTGCTGCTGTTGATTGTTTTCTTTACGATGTTGTTGTTGTGCGGTGGCTATTACAGCTCCCGCCGCTGCGGAAACTGTTGCTGGCACTGATGTCAGTTGCTGCGGTGCTTTACTGCTGTTCAACAATAGACTGCTGCTGAGTATTTGACTATTCGGCTTGCTTAGCTCCTGTTCGAAGTTCGTTTGACGCTTCTTCGTTGTTGTCAAGGGATTTGTTGGAGATACGCTTGGCAGCACGGCCGGCGTTACACAAATCGACATAGTACGACGACGCAGCGCTGACTGTTGTTGCTGCTGTTGGTCGATTGCGTTGCTGTTATGCTTGGTTTTGCCGTTTGCTGTTGCAGGGGTTGCTGCCAGTGTACCTGTTGCTCCCGTAGGCGTTGCCTGTGGTTGATGCTGCTGCTGCGACTGTTTACCTTCTTTGGGCTGTTTCTTTTTGAGTTCGTGTGCAGGCATGGCTCCTCCCAAGGCAAGAACTGCAGCTGTCTTCAGCTTGTCTTTGTCTTTGGACTTCTTTTTCTCCTTTTTAGATTTCTTCAGCTGCTTCTCTCGCTCACGCTTCTCATCCTTTTCCTTGCTTGACTTCTTGCTTGTTAGTTCAGCTGAGTTTTTGTTGACGGTGTTCGGGATGTTTGCGATGTTACTGGTGGGTGCAGTGGTATTGCCTGTACTGTTGCCTTTGCTGGAGGCGTTGCTGCTGCTTGTTGCTTTCTTGTTGCGCGACTGCAAGTACGAAATGTTTTCAGCATGGAAAGACAAAAGACGCTCCTGAATATCAAGCTCAGTTAAGTTTTTGTTTGTCGCCGCAGACATTTTTGGTGTTGGCGCTACTGCCGTTAATGCTGCAGTTGTCGTTGTGTGAGCAACGGTGACCGTTGTTATGGGTATATCCAGCTTTGGCTTCTTTTTTTGCGGCTCCTCGACTTCATCCTTGATAATTGCTACACGTGATTTAAGGGAAGCCTTTACGGTGTCAACTTGCAGAGGTGTGGATGTTGTAGTTACTGCACTGATTGTTACTGGTGTGCGTAGCAGTGACTCTCCTGGCTTCGGCTCTGTTACTGGTTCTATTTTGCTTGGTGCCGATTCAACCTTCGGTTTAATCTCCCTCTTTGGCTCCACCTTGGTCAACTGTTGGTGCTCCACTGCCAACAACAGCGCATCCGACGAATGTTCGGGCTTTAAATGCTGTTGCCCTTGTTGTTGCTGATGCCGCTGTTCTTCCTGTTCACTCTTCACTTTTAGTAGCTCTTCGAACTTATCACATGCCTGACTCTCCTCTCGCTCTACATCAATTTTGACATCCTCTGCCGCGGCACTAGTGTCTTCTGGTTCAATTTTAACCAAATTATCCTCGGCAACAATTTGCTGTGCTCCCGGACTAGGAGATCTCAAGATGTCCACATCATCGTCTTGCTCGAACTGCTGTGTTTCCACTTTCAGTGGTTCTGTCTTTGGCTCGACAACTTCCAACTTGTGGTCCTCCTCACCGGCGCTGCCAATGACATCAATATGCGGTTCTTCAACTGCTGCTGTCTCGACCCCACCATTGCTGATGACAACCAGGCGTCGTTTCTTTAGGGGAGTACCAAAGCCATTTGACAGCAGGGGTGGTGTCTGTGGTTTCTGCTGCTGTTGTTGCTGTGCTGTTGAAACACTCGGTGTAGCTGGCGTCTGAGGTGTTTGCGGTTGACTCTCGTCTGTTGTTTCCTCGCTGATCGCCTGACGCAACCATCTCTTCTTCACCGATGAATTATTCTGAACCGATGGCAACTGCATTCGTTCTGTAGTCTCCACTTGGTTTATGAAGTGCTCTACTTTCAGCAATGCTGGCGCTGGTGCTTCCTGCAGCTGTTGTTTCTGCTGCTGCTGTAACGATTCCTGTTGCAGTTGCTCCCTTGAGCCATTTATTTCACTCATTGCTGCCTGAACTAGGCTGTCCAGTCCAGACGTCTGTTGTTGCTGTACACATTGCTCTGTTTGCTGAAACCAACTGGACATAAGGGTTTTCTTAGTCTTTGCACCGCTGGGCGGATACTTGAACTCTCCCATTGAAGGCGATTGCAATGGTTGAATAACCAATTGATGCTGGTGCTGCTGCTCAGGTTGCACAAGCGGTCCCATTGCTGCTTCAATTAGCAGACAAGCACTGCTCACTGGAGACGCTGACGAAGGCGATGGTGATGTTGCTGGCGGCTTAAATGCATCACAATTGTTATTGGCCAGAGCCAGCAGCAAACCAGCAGCCTGATCCGCTGATTGTTGCTGCTGTAGCAACACGTTGCTATTGCTATTGTGTTGCTGATGTGCCGCTGCTGCTGGAGAAGCTAGCTCCGACTCTGTATGCGATTCGTTATCCGATTCGTTCAAACTTTTGCGTCGTTTGCTATTGTTGTTGTTGTTGTTGCTGTAGCTGCGGCTCACCTTACGTTTCTTTTTGTTGCGTCGCGATGTGCAATTGTTGTTGCTAGTGGTGGGCGTGGCACAGCCCAGAGCATTGGAATCAGTGGACTCACTCATGGAGTTACTGCTGGTGTTTCGTTTACGTGGCGAGGCTGGCGAATTGCTCGCGCGCTGCTTGCTGCCCAACTGACGACTCTCTCCACTAACAACTGCACCACCTGCTCCACCACCCGCCTTTTTTCCACGCGCCTCCTGTTTTTCCATTTTATCTATGGCACGCAATATTGCTTCCAGCTTGCGTTCCTCGCGAGATTTGGGCTTGTCTTTTTTGCTCGTGGGGGTTGAAGTTGCTGGTGAATTTGTTGGTGTTGTTGCTGCTGCTGTTGGTGCGGCTCCAGGTATCGACTCGTCATCCTTGTCATCCACAGTCGGACTCGCTGTGGTTGATGTTCCTGTTTTTGCAGCCGATTTGCGTGTTGCTGACGTATTGTTGTTGCTGCTATTACTGTTGTTGCTGGAATTGTTAACGCTGTTGCTGAGCGACAAAGCTACAGGCTTAGCAGGCTGCTTTGTAGGCGAGACAACTGGTGGATAAGAAGTTGTAGATGCTGCTGGTGGTTGTTGCTGCTGCTGTGGGTGCTGTTGTTGCTGCACATGTTGCTGTGGCTGCACCTGTTGTTGCGGCTGTTGCTGCACCTGTTGTTGCGGCTGTTGCTGCGCCTGCAGCTGCGCTGGCTGACTTTGTGCTTGTTGATGCTGCTTGAAGGGATGTGTTGCAGATTTAGTGGGAGCGGAATGCAACGTTTGCAGTGCACTTACAGCCATCCGTGCCTCATCAGCCAACTGATGCTGCTGCTGGAGGAAATTTTGCTGGAGTTGCTGCTGTTGTGGCTGCAAATAAAATGTTGCCATTGGACGCTGTGCTGCCGCTGCAGCTGCAATAACGGCCAGCGGCTCTTGTTGCTGCTGCTGCAAAAGCGATGCTTGCTGCTGTGTAGAATTGGGCATCAGCCGTGGTGACAGCAACATTGGGGTTGGTAGCCCTGCCAGTATTTGCTGCTGCTGCTGAGTTGGACTGCGCTGTAGTAAAGATGTCTGTTGTTGTTGTTGGTGTTGTAATGTTGGCGACTGCAGCTGAGTAGGAGTGGGCGATGGAATGGACACCGAAGGCGAAGACGACGATGTACAAATGCCCGAATCATGCAAAACACTGGACATGGAAACAGAGCACGAATTGTTGCTGTTACCGCTATTGCTGTTGCTATTGCAGAGCAGTGCAGCAGCAGCTGCCGCCGTTGGATTGCCCGCCGTGTTTGTTGCTAATGTTGAATTGGGCTTAAAGCCCAAATTCAGTTGACTCAACTGTGGACTATTGAGACCCATATGGCTGCTGCTCTCCCCACTCGAGGAAGTGGAACGGTTGCGTGCTGTTGCTGCGGCAACTGCAGCAGCAGCCGCAACACTGTTACCCAGTCCCATGGTAAGTTGTATTGCTGCAGCACTATTGGCGGCAGTAGCTGCGGCAGCCGCTGCAGCAGCCGTTTTATTCCGATGACTACTACGGGGCTGGGCGGGTGGTGCCTGTAGTTGCTGTTGTACAGCAAGTGGCAAGGCGAAAACACAATCGCTGCCCAAGTCGCAAGCACAACGAGTACTCGTTGGTTGAATAACGGCCGAATGCGATTTCTTATGCTCGACGGCGGTTAAGTCGTGCGGCTCATGTCGTATCGTAATCTCCGTTTGCGCTCGAATATGGGTTAAAGCCACAATGTACAGATGCAGTGTTCCCTTTTCGAAATAATGCTGCAACTCGGCATTGGGACGACAAGAGCGACGCACGAAGCGGGCATCATTACCGTACGTGCGTGTATCGACACAAACTTCAGGTCCCTTAAGGTAAGCGGGCAGCGGAGGCGGTGGCTGTTGAATGGCCAACTGTGGATGCGTTTGCATTGGTGCCTCCACGCCTGGCATCTGATAGAAAAACACAAATTGTCCGGGCGTCTTGTGGACCTTGAAGCTGTTCAAATAGTTGCTTGGCGGCGGCGTATTCATGTTCACGGTGGGATTCTGTGTGCGAAACTGTGTGGTCAGCATATACTTGCCCCTCAACTCATGAATGGGGGCATGTGGCGCTAGGTCTATGCTGCTGATGAGTACCTTGGCTCCCGCATACGGTATCAATTGGGCTCGCTTTTCAAGTTCGCTGGCACAACCGCCAGCAATCTGACGCAACGCTTTGTTCTCCGTGTTTTGTATGCTTTGCAGTAAACTTGGCTGCTTCTGTATGGCATGTAGGCGAGCTCTCAGCTCTGGAGAGTAATGATTCGTTACCGCGTACTCATAGTGTTCAATCCATTGGCGCAAGTTTGCGGCATGCTTTTCAGCAGCGGTGAGAGCAGGACTGCTGCCTCCATTGCCATCTCCATTTGATTTACTCTTACGTTTGCTGCTCTTCTTTGTTGCTTTGGCGTTGGTTGTGCCACTAGCAACACCACCACCAGCTGCACCGCCACCCACTGACAGCTTGTCGACGCTCTTCTTGCTTTTCTTCATTGCGGCTGCGTTTCCATCTTTGGTTTTCTTTGATTTCTTGCCCAAACCACCGGCAGCACCAAGTGTTGCAAAGCCACCGTTCAGTCCAGGACCCAAACGTTGTTGTTGCTGCTGCTGCTGTTGCTGGTTCTGCAGTTCTTGACTAAAATAAGGCGTTGCTGCGGTCACCCCAGCGTTCGCCAAGCCAATTGCATTTCCACCGGCGGCAGCGGAAGAGGCGGCGGCAGTAGCTGCTGCTGCTGCAGCAGCTGCTCCATTCGCGGCTTGCGAGGCCACAAGCATCATGTGCTCCTTGCGCTTCTGTCGCTGCAGTGCACGTGCTCTGGCCTTGTCTACTGTTCGAGGCTGGCACAGTTCACACTGATACTCCTCCGGTATGTTGAGACGATCGATACCCATGCAATCCACATGCTGCCAGGCACTGAAGAAACAGTTGAACATTTTGTTAATTTATTAGTAATAATATAACGATTTTTAATGAACTTACGAGCACTTGTCACAACAGATCATATACCCATCATCGTGGGTTAGTTCACAAATGCACCGTGTCACCGAATCATCCTCAGCCTCTGCTTCAGGTGCCGTTTCCGTTTCCTCGCCAGGGTCAATGTCAGCGCTGGCCAAACGCGAGCTGCCGCTAATGGCCGAGTGGGCATCATCATCGGGCACATGTCGTCCAACTAAAATATGTGTTAGAATTAATCGTGATACAATATTCAATGGCCGAGTAAATCAACTCACTTTGGTTTCCATAATAGTTGCTATAGCTGCTACCAGGCGTTGTTGCTGCCCCCGAGACGGTTACACCGATGCCGCCTAGGGACCATTGCTGTGGTTGTTGTGCCGTCGAGCCAGAGGCTGTTGCCTGTGGCTGCTGCTGTTGCTGCTGTGAAGCATATGTATGATCCTGCATAATCGCATGAAGCTGTTGCAGGCGCAAATCCTGCGTAAGCACAGGCACTGGACGCACTTCTTCAATGTACAATTCCTCTTCAGTTGCCGTCATCTGCGGATGTGGTTGCAAAGGAGCCTGCTGCTGTTGAGTCTTCATTATTAACGTTGCGGCATCCACATGCACTGGCGTCAATTGCGTGGTCGTCAACGTTGTTAACGTTGTGTTGTTGTTGATGCTGCCTCGCAAACTGCTTAGATTACCAGTGCTGTTGCTCTGATTCAAGCTGCAATACAAAACATTCACGCGACTGGGTTTGTTAGAAGTTCGGTGCAAATTTAACACAAGTTAATGCTCAAACAAAACCCTTTTGAACCTTTTCCAAAATATACATCTTACGATGATTAAGCTGCATCTTACTCAAAATATAAAGCCAACTATTCCTATATCGAAACAGACAATTCTCAATTTGATTGTCATTTAATTTTAAATGTCACGTTGAAATATATTAAGCTGACTAAATTGGCGAACTGTTTGACTGAAATTATTAGATTTAAAAGCTGTCGATTTTAGTTTGTTTACTAATATTTAATTAGTTACAGCAATTAAAGCATGTGCTTCAAAATTGGACCGAACAGACAAGTAAAAATAAAATATTTAATCTATACTCAATAAAAAGTAAACTGGAGAGATCCTTAAACTCACATATTTATCCCTATTTTAGACTATTACTATTTAGTTTTAATTATATTGATGCAGTCACTCATTCAATTTAATAAATTCCGAAACACTTTTCATCAAAAAATTAGCTGGACAGTTATCAATTTCTTACCTGTGCTTATAATACTCCACCACATTAGGCGGTGGCTTGCGATTTGTTGCAGCTCCTGCTCCTGCTGCTGCCGCTACTGCCGACGAGGCGACTGTTTCATGTGTGGCATGCGGTTGGCTGTGATAGTGCTGCTTGCGTTCCAGAGGGGCACTTACCGATTGTCGGCGTGCTGCTGTTGCCGACATGTACGAGGATATTGTTGCATTGCCGCTGGCAAATCCGTGCGAGGAGATGCTAACTGACGGCGTATTGGAGGCGCTTACCGTTAGATATGTTGCTGATGATGATGCAGATGCAACCGACGGCGCTGATGATGAGGATAATGAATTTGTTGTTGATGAACTAGGTGGCATTGCAGCAGCCGCTGTTGCTGCTTGATAGTGCGACAACAGCAAGTTTCCCGATGTTGCTGACGTGACATGGTTGCTGCTGCCGCTGCCGTAAACTATTTGCGTAGGTGCTGTCGTAGGCTGCGGTGGTGGCATGTTTGTTGTAGTTGCTGCTGCGGCCACAGCGGCAACAGTTGGAGTTGTCGTTGTTTGCTGCTGATAGCGCTGCTGCTGCTGGCTAAACGACTTTTGTGCCATACTTTGCAATATCCTCGCGGACAGTTCATCCGTCATTTGTGTTCCGTTCACAATCATCACATCGTCGGTGATTAGGGACGATTGCTGCTGCTGATGGTGTTCACTGCTACTCTCACTGCTACTGCTGCTGTTGTAGTGAATCCGCTTGGGTTGAGCCTGAATCTGAGCATGAGGCTGATGCTGCTGTATGACAGTGCCGTGGGAGTTGACAAATTTGATGGCACCCGGAGTTGATTGTTTTATCATGTAACCGCCACTGGCAACTGATGGTGTTGTCTTTTGCTGCAATTGAGTGCCGTGTGGCAAATTGGCGGCCAGTTGTTGCAAAGGTTGCTGCTGCACCACATACTTGTTGTTGCTGTTTATACTGCTACTGCTGCCGTTGCCCGCTGTCAGTTTACCAACCTTGCTGGCGCTCAGTTGTTGCTGCTTGGCGTATATGTTCTGTTGCTGCTGCGGGATAGCAGCAATCGACAGCGCAGTTCCTGCACCGCCAACGCTATTGTATTGCTTAACAAACTTGGGCTTGACGGCAGCTTTGTGCGTCGACTGCTGTGAGGAAATAAAGGCTTTGAGTTGTTGTTGCTGCTGCTGCTGTTGTTGTTGCTGCTGCTGATGTTGCAACATGTTTCCAACACTTTTGACCGTTATCTTTTGATTGGTCTTCTTAAGCAGCGCGGCAGCAGCACCACCAGCTGCTGTTGTTATCGCCGGTCTACTTGCAACAGCATTTACATATTTCTGCTGCGCAGGTTGCACAATTATTTGCGGTGTCTGCTGCTGCTGTTGCTGTGGCGGCACATATGATTGCAGGCGTGTGACAACTCGGGACCCAAGCGTCACCTTTTGCATAGTTGCCTGAGTCGCGGACTGTCCATAGCCCTGCAGTTGCTTGGCTGTGGCACCCACACCTCCAGTTATCGCTTTGTAGGCGCTGATGTTGCCAAACTTTTGCTGTTGCTGCTGCTTAACAGCTGGCGTTGCCGTTGCCGTCACATACGGCAAGTTCTTTGCGCTGAGATAGTTGAGCTGTTGGTGTTGCTGCTGTTGGTGTTGCTGCTGTTGTGACTGCGAGGGCAATGCCGATGCTTGCTTTGAGAGCACCGTGAGATTACTAAGCAGCAGTTTCGAATTATGAGGTGGCGCCGCCGAGGAGGCATCAATGATGACATTGCTGGTGCTGCCATCAGTGGTCACAATCTTGTAGATTTGTGGATTTAACAATTCATGCTGCTGTTGTTGTTGGGCTGCCGTTGTAGCACGCACTGCGTACTTTTGTGCCGGTTGAGTTTGAATCGACATACGACGTTGCATTATGCGCTTCAGCTGCGCCTGCGTTGACAAACTACTGCCATCGATAACGATGTGCGGCTGTTGCTGCTGCTGTTGTCCACCTATGGTAATTCTGTTGTTACTGCTGCTGTTGTTGCTGCTGCCGTTGCCGCTGGTAACGACGGGTTCCACAAAGACCGTGTCATGCGTGGACATGGGCATGTTTGTTTCCAAGTTGTATTTATAATTTCTCACAAAAATTATATTTTTTATTAATTTATTGGTGTTTTTTATACAGCGATTTTAAGTCGCTTTTGAAACTAAATTGTTATGATTAAGAAGGGGCGGGGGTCTGTTTTTAAGTAGTGCTAAGTTAATGTTGCTCTATTTCTTTAGTAGCTGCTTCTGCAATTTGTATATATATATTTATTTTGCATTTCACAACACTACTTCACTAGTCATCTTGTTCACAAGAAGCTTTTGCCTCTGCTGCTGCCGCCGTTTTTGATGCTGTTTTTTTTGTGACTTATGCCGCGTTAAGCCGCTGCTGTTGCAAGTGCGTTTACTGCTTCTATTGGTGGTGGTGCCCCCAAACTTTTGGGGGCCTAATGCATAACCAGAAATGCTTTCTTCGTTGATGTTTGCCTTACCGCTGCTGGCGGTTAATTGTGGGTGGCGTGCATTCAAATTGCAAATACGATTTCCAACACTGTGCCACATTACATTGTTAGCCATTACAAACATAACGGTGCGTATTTTGGTTTTTCCTCTCTTCCTTTCTCTACTGAGTCGGCGCTTCCGGTTGGCGCGCCTACTGATATTCTTATTCTCTTCTCGTCTCTCACTTCTAACTCTCGTTGTTATTGTTTTTATTTTTTTGTTGTTATAATCGACGTCTCGTTGTTTTAGTTTATATTATCTCTCTCTTATATTTGTAATACAGCACAACTGAACTGCATTAATTATAGATAACCAAACGATGTATCGTTGTATGTTCCATATTCTAAAAGTAAAAACAAGAATAAATATAAGTAATTATTGAAGGTATCGTGTAAACGTATATCATTTAAATTGCGACAATCGGTTATCGATTTTCACCTGCTACATAGCAGTGTTGCCAACTACCAATTTGAAGCTTATGTAAGCAATTGTAAACGAGCAACGCCGAACCGCACGCGCATCAAAATGATTGCTGCTGGCTTCTGCGTGCGTGTGTGTGTGTTATTTGCATTTTCTGTTTTTGATTGTTCTTTTCACACGCTGTTCGCGACTACTTCACTTACAGCGAGTACTATAAACTTTAAGTAAAGTAGATTCCAACTCTTTATAACAAAAACTACATAAAAGCAAAAGCCAGTGGTACATTGTATACACACATCTATTTCTAAGTTCCAACGAATTTTATATTACATCATTTATATCTGTTCTTAGATGTAGTAACGACATTTAAATGGATGGTTGATAATTAATTTGCTAATAAATTAGAATTAAATTTACAATTTCTACAACATTTGCTTTTGAGATTCATCAATCAATACAATAGTAAATAAAAGCTCGATCATTTGGTATTTTGTCAAGTCTCTTCCTTTGTATTAGCATTCTTCCTCCTCTGACGTATGTATCTTTTAACTTATTCTGCAGCCTCCGAAGATTTGATATCTTCACATTATTTCTTGAATGTTATAGTATTGATTGCATCGTCTCTGCTGTGCTGTGTTCTGCACACCTCAGTCTCGATATTTGTATTTACAAGTTACAATAATGTTTATGCGTCTGTGTCAGCATATATGCATGTGTGTGTATGCATTCATATGAATGGGTGTGTGTGTGTGTGTGTGGCTTTTGCACGTTGCCAAAGCCAAAGCAAAAAGTGAATGCACTAATTTTGCCTTGGCATCCGGCGCGGCATTCGCAGCAGTCGACGACATCGAACATCGTCTTACTCGCCGCTGTTGCACTGTTGGTATTTTTGTTTTAGTATCTATTACCCGTTGATGTTGTCGTGGCTGTTGTTTTGCTCGGGTCCCGGCTATAATGGATGCCAAGTACGCTCGGTACAATGATTTGTGCCTAGCCTATTGAAACATCATTTCTAATTGAAATAGGGTAGAACAGCTCTACAGTGAAAACTCTCAAAGACAGACATCTACCGTCAATCATATTATGTATGCTCGCTTAAGTCGGGTATCCGTCTAGGGTGACTTATGCGAAGAGGTCGTTTGCAAGCAATTGAACACAGTTTAGTCAATTTTCATATATTTTAATTAAATTAAATGTACTGAACCTTGTATATACAATACTGGGCTCACAACTAAATTTAAAATTTAAATTGACCATTCTGAGAAATATTATTCCTAGAATTGCAGTGCACACTTGTATGCGTTCAAAACCAGAGAAATATTTTCCACAGTCGTGTAAAGTCGTCTGCTCATTTGAGGTGTTCATTAAAGAGGTTTTACTGTATTCATGTGCTGGCTGTCTGCTATTTGTCGCTTTTACTTTGGCAATCAATTTGAATTACAAAGCGAAGACAGAGTCAGAGACAGAGCAGCAAAAACAAAATCCAAAACCACGCAATTTCACAGAATTGCGAATTGCTAATTGTACACTCAACGGGCGCTTATGTAATTCGATCAAGTATTTACATGGACTTTACTTTATAAATGTACATCCCTGAAAATTGGGCGCAAACAAGCACGTTGCTTGGTCTTGCTGGGCCACTTGCATATACTATCTCGTTACTACATCAACGCCCAAATAAAAAAATAAAAAAAAAAGATGAACACTAACTTAAATGTTTAGCCTATACCTAATCTAATCCTAATCCTAAGCCTAATCTGGAACCGATTTCTGCATGCACAATTGTCTAATCTAGTGCTGAAAATGCAGGAAGACTCAATGAATAATACGGATTCCTTGGTGAGAGATCAGGGGCACAGAGTGGTATGGGTCGACGTCGTCTTGTCGTTAGATCCCTCAAAGGAAGAGTGTCAACCGCTTGATTAGATAAGACTCCCTTGCAAAAGGAAGAATGTTTTCCAAAATCATTATTGGTAATGTTATTGGTATTTTTCTCTTCGATATCCTTCTCATATATTATTTACTAAGTAAATATTTACTTTGCTCGCCATTTATTAACTATTCAACATGAATAATTCTATTTTTTTTATAATCTTTTAACCACCTCTAAGATTTCTCTAAAATACTAGTTGTAATTATTGCAAAAGATAGTCAACTATAAATTCTTGGATTATGTAATGGCGAAGATTATAATCTTTACAGAATACACACATTCTTAACAAGAAAAATTTGATAATGCAGAAGAGTCACATATGCATGTTTGTATACACATAAAATTCCTATTTTTGTTTAGCTGCCTATGGGAGAGAATTGTGTAATTTTTGTAGCTTCTTTATATATGTATACACACACATACTTATGCCCATACACATGTGTGTTCGCTTTATTTCCGTTTGATGTTATTTCTCAATAAAAGCGACAAAAGCTCTCGACTCACCCTAAGATAACAAAAACAAGAGCTAATTTTTGTGTGATGAGTTACTGCTTTTGAGTTCCGCATCAAATTTAAAAATGTGATTAAAAACGTGAAAAAAACGACACGATTTAAATAACATAAAGAAGATGCTTAAATGTACAAGTTTTAGAATTGTAAATGGGTACAACCCAGTACATGCGAAAGCTTAAGCCCTACCACAACCCCAAATCGCCATATAAATTGCGCGCCATAAACAAATTTACAAATACATTCGTACCGTGTATGCTACACTCAACACAAATGAAAGATTGAGCGTATATGTACATGTGTATTAAGGCAAGCAAAACTCGCGAGAGGGCATGTTTTTAATGCACATTGAAATGTATCGGAAGCACTCATACAACATGGCGAGTGGCCGTCGGGCTTTCGTTAAGCTTTACTGTAGATAGTGAGAGAGAGAGAGAGAGAGAGAGAGAGGCACTCGGTTTGGAATTGCAGTCGTTAAAAAATTGGCAAACATGTCGTCAGGTCAACAAAGCTTCTTAAATTCAAAGCAAATCTAATCGGTGTCAACGATCGATTCCAATGTCTTACAATCAACGACTAGTCACACATTCGTTACATATTCAATGGCATTTACAACAATAATGTTAATGCAATTGGTTGTTTTGCTTTACAAACATATACAAACCAGGGACAGACCCACACCCACATGCCCACACCTACATTTCAATGCTTTACACTAGTATCGCTTGGTTTTTTACATATGGTTTGGTTGGTTGATGATGCCAGCTAGTGTTAATTAATTGCGTCTTATTATTTTGTAAACATTTTTTTTTTTGCCTTTTTCTTGGTTTTTATAGTTTTAGCGGCTAATTTGATTCGGTTAACGTTGAATATACTGATATTTTAAAATTTGCTTTGCTACCTGTCTGGTTGGATGCATATTGTGTTTAAAAACAATTACTTATTGAAATATTATTATCATATGACCATTAATATTGTAATACATGTATTTACAATATGCATCCAAATATCACCTTTTAAAGAAACCTCTAGCACATTTTCCCTCTCTCAACTACAAACACTTACGCAAATCAGTGCGTATGTGTAACTGCATGTCTGTTTATGTATGCGTATGGATTTATTTGTGTGCAGTATATGCAAATTTTTGGCGGGGGTGTATAGGGAAAAAGTCTAACAATACTCTTTTGAGTTATTGAATGTTTTCTCTTCGCCGGTATTTCCCATTTCTAATATTTTTTTAATATGTATAAAGTCTTTTTCTTCCCAAGGAATATATATTAAAAACTTGCTCGTCAACTTTTGCTTTCATTTTCCCCTATACTACGACAAAGTGGCGAAAATCTTATAGAGTAGGCAAGCCAAAAATCACGTATGAGTAAGGAGCAACACAGACGACAAGTTAATGTGATATTTGTGGGAAAGAGACAATCAGATGCATCCACATACCAGAAAACTGACTACAGCAGCCAACTTCATGTAGTACGAGCGGGTAATGGCAAGAATGTGGAATATGGAAACGTTTGACGAAAACAACACACTCTTGGAGGGTACAGCAGATTTACGAAAAATGAGGGACAAATTTAAGCGTCGGTCACGACGTTCTAAACATTAATATCTTCTGTATATAGCTTAATTTTACGATATAATTCGAAGCTTACGGTTTAAATTTGGAAAACAATTTAATTTTAAAAGAAAATAATGTAGGTAAAATTATTTCGGAGGTACTGCGCATGTCAAAACACTGAGCCATGGATGAAATTTTCATATACAGAATGTTTATCATTTTGCGAGTTATGAACTCATATACCCTAAAATTAAAATCAAATTAATGAATGCATTTTATTTCATTTATAACGTCATTTGTTTTAAATGTTATTCGAAACAATAGTACACACTACTAATACTTTTTAGAGTTGGCAACTCTACTAAACTTAATTACGCACAACTAACTTCACGTTGCACAAAAGAAAATCGCAAGCAAAACAAACGAACGCGCAAGCAATATCCTAAACATAAAGGTGCGAGTGAGCACAGCATATAATGCTTTGTGAATACGAAATTAAATATGGCGACCCACTGTGCGAAAAAAAAAATACACAATTGACATCAAAATAATTATTATTTGACTTGACAATATTATGGTTCATAACAATTGTATAGTCAATATAGACACATTTAAATATCAATTCGTTTTGTTAAATGCCAGAATTGCTTGAAATAATTGACACGAAAACTTTTTCTTTGGTACGTTTTTTTTCGCGCGCATTGTATTTGTATGCTTAAACTCTTTAATTAATATACTTACAGTATAAGATTTATAATATTTGTTAATTATGCACAGAACTGATTTGAATGGCAAATTGCGGTTTAATTAAAGCGTGTGGCATTTTCTATTTCCGCACGAAATTGTGTTTTGCCAACACTTTTGTATGTTTGGGGTTGTTTCACAGATTCACAAATTCGATACGCGCACACTGAAATTCGGTTTGCAGGTTTTGTGGTTGCGAAACGCGACGTTATATTAACGTTTGCTGCCTGCTAAAATAAACGTTTCAACTTTGATTAATCAATTTTATTATTAATACGTATGGCATAGAAACACAACGAAAAATGCGCACGAGAACACCCAAGACCGTGTGTAAGAACGAGATGAATATACAGCGCTGTGCTGCGCGCGCACTTGTATCAAATTGACAGCAACATATAGTGTGGCCGTTTTTTCTTACGGGAATAGGCATGCCAACTAGTACCAATCCTACCTATTATCGGCTATTCTATTTTGTTCGCGCTGCTTCTTCTACATTGTCTTTCTTTAGACTATTACTACTGCGCCTGCCATTCCGCTGTGTACTTTATAGTGCTGTACGTACGTTCGTTTTGTCTTTCTGTCTGCTCTTTGATACACATATATATGCATGCATGTACACACACGGCGCCACCGAATATGTACCTATATACATATATAAAATCTATACACGGATATTGCCGCTCATATACACAAAATTTGGTTATATTTTCAAACTGAAACAACATAGATATTTAATAGGGTAAACATACAAGCAAACAAGAAAATTTTGTCCACTAAAATTCATAAGGAGAGCAAAATGCACTACAGCTATCATATGCACAGATTTACTTAAGCTTCTCCCATATGTATAAGGATTTTTGATACTGTACATTGACTAGAAAACATAATAAGTCAAACGCGACAAAACTATTACTAACATTAATACAATTCTTCATTATATTTTGCACCTCACTTCGTGCTCACACACAAACACACGCTTTGAAAAATACAATGTCTGTATGTATTTAGACCGCTGCTACAATACTTTAGTGCCATCTCGCTTACACTCACGCTCTTCACGCATTTTACCTTTCACGTCCTATGTGTTTTTCCTCTTTACCAACACGCTAATAAGACGAATTTTAAGCCTACATTTTGTGCAATAACTAACACGTTTCACTATTTCATTACATATAGTTTTAAAAACTGCGCCCGAGTGAAGTGCCCGGAACAAAATTTTTATAATTTATTTGTTGATTTTACGCTTACGAACGCGTTTGACACTCCGCGTTACTCCGATTCTTCTTCTTCTCTAAGTATTGTCAAAGATGGAACTTTAATCGATTCCTGAATCGATGCATCGATGTGTTATACCCAACAAGATACATCGATAAGAAATGTAGAATCGAATTATCGAATAGATGGTTGACAATTTTTTTTTATGAAAATGGGAAAATAAAATCCAAGCTTATTTGCAGAAATAAAAAATTAAATTTACCCTATACGTCATAATAATGTTAAAGTTTAATTACTTTTGAATCTTTATTTGATCCATTATAAAGTAATAACTTATTTGAATCACTATAAAGTAATAGCAGCTAAGTTGGCAATCTCAATCTCGAATAATTGAAATATTTGTGTATACTTTTAATTCCCTCAGCACCTAAGTGCCAGTGTCCCGAAATTAAAATAAGGGTGGCCATCATAATATTGGGTTTTATTCAGAATTGCTGTGTTTCTGTTAAATACACTAAATATTTAAATTATTTATTGGGTAGTACTGCAAGCCATTTAATTTAAATCGTATTAACGGTATTTTAAGGCCAATTGTAGTTAAAGAGATGGACATATCTACTATATCAAATGGTCTGTTGGATATGTACTTAAATATTTTGTGCCGCTTGATAATAATGGTAAATTTTTGCCTCAGATACTACGCAGTATTTTTTTGTGAGGACAACTGTGGTGAGTACAAGTGTGAGCACGGCAATGCAACTCTGACTATCGATAAGCTACAATCAAAATAACAATCAGCTGATGGTATTTTAAAAGACAACGCGAATATAAATAATGTTGCCATGGAAGTAAATCCGTTGGCTGTAATACTTGTTTACTTCGACAGCAAAGGAGACCGTCTGCTTTATCGTTATCCATATCAAACACTCGGACAAACGCTTAGACTAGAGGAGACCCACGAAGAGCAGACCAGCAAGAAACGCAATCCGTTTGCTGTTGCCAACACAGATGATCTGCTGCAGACGCCCACGCACCAAAATCCAAGTCATGGTCAAGGTCAGCTGCAGGGATTTGCCGATGATGTGCTCTCCGCACTGTTTGCCGTCAAGCCGCAATTGTGCAACCAAAAGTTTGAACTAAAATTGAATGATGTACGATTTGTCAGTCATCCCACTTTAATTAGTGTAGTGCCCGCTGCCACACCCAATGCAGCTTCCAACCAGGCAGCTGCCTCTGGTTCGACTGCCACGGTAGCCGTTGGTGTGGTCAAAAAGCAGCAAATGCTGATTAACATTGTGTTCGCCCTGCACGCTCAGGCCAGTTATTCCATTGTCAAGTGCTACCACGAGCTGAGTAAGCGTCTAGGACTAGCGCTAAAATTCGAGGAGCAGCGCAGTGGCTATCTTACCGAACAGACGGCGTACATGGCGCGCACCCATGATGAGCAGCAACAGCAGCCGCTGGAACGCACCTTCGAACTAATTGCGGAACGTTGTAGCTTGGCGGCGGCGCTTAAATCAATATGTAATGATCTCTGCACAACGGGATTACTGAGCACCACCTTAAATCAGAATCTTACATTGACCTTCTGCCTGCCGGCGAAGGCTCATCAGCTTCACAAAAAGGGCAGCATGGTTGACCCGGAGACCATTGATCGATGTCTGCGCGCCTTGAAGCCATATCATGGCATGCTGCTTCTGGTGGACTTTGCCGAGTTGCTCGATTGTGTGCCACCGACAGGGGCACGAATGCTCTGGCAGCTGGTAGATGCATATAATCCACTTATAAGCCTGCAGAGCATGGCCTCCAATGCGGATTTAAGCATTGAGCACGTCTACAAGCTGGTCTCCCATCTCGTCTACTGGGCCAAGGCAACCATTATCTATCCTCTGTGCGAGACGAATGTCTATGTGATTGCACCAGATGCACCGCTGCATACCAAGTCACATCTCGTGGATAAATTCTCCACTCGCTTTGCGGGCATGTCCTTGTTTGAGGTGATTTCGGACTTCTCGTTGCCCACATCCATTGGACATTTGACGACGCCACTGCAACAACCGGCACGACAAGGAATACTCGCCCAGATGGTTCTCTGGATGTTGCAGCACCATCTGCTAATGCAGCTTCACACCTACGTGCAGTTTATGCCCAGCGATGATGACGAATTTGCGGATTCCGCCTCTTGTGCACCGGCCCAGATGCCCGGCAGCTGTGGCAACCTTACCGAGGAGGAGCGGGACGATCCTTTGCGTGGCGGCTCTATTTTGAGCATGTCAAGTCAACCACTGCCGATGCCTATGAACTCCCATCGTCGTCCCTTGATGGATGACCACGACTCTCTGGCCTCCGACAATTTTGTTGTGCAGCCATCCTCCAGTCACAAGTCGAACTTCAGCATGACGGCTTCTCTCAGCACCGACAATTGTGATAGCTTGGATTCCATGGAGGATGAGCAGAAGCTTAAGGAACTGCTGCATGTCTTTAACGATGCCGATCGTGCCGCCATTCGTCGCATTCCCGCCTCTCTCAATGTCGACGACCTCTCTCTACTCGTCAAGCTCTACCAAATGGGTTACTTTAAGAGTGAGCATCACCTAGAGGAGATCATGTACTTTGAGAATCTGCGACGATCCCAGCTCTTGCAGTTGCTTGACAAATTTCGCGATGTCTTGATAATCTACGAGACCGAGGATCCTGCCATTGCCTCCATGTACAACAACAAATAGGCTTATCTAGAAATATAAAAAATATAAAACGTATGTTGTTTAAAAAGATTGTAGTAAAGAGTATTCCAAATGTGTTCCTTGCTTAGTGATGCACTTCTGGTTATTTTTAGCAGTTAAATAGTAGTGAAATTGTGGTGCTGCAGTGTTATATGGAAACAGTAGAATGTCCTAAGAGTAGTAGGGAAAATTGAGTGAAATAAATAGTAGTGAAATTGTGGTGCTGCAGTGTTGTATGGAAAAAGTAGTGTGTCCTTAGAGTAGGAGGGAAAGTAGTGAAAAATAAATAGTAGTAAAGTGTAGTGCTGCAGTGTTGTATGGAAATAGTAGTGTGTCGTAAGAGTAGTAGGGAAAATAGTGTAAGATAAATAGTAGTGAAGGTGTGGAGCTGCAGTTTTGTATGGACATAGTAGTGTGTCCTAAGAGTAGTAGGGAAAGTAGTGTAAATTAAATAGTAGTAAAAGTGTGATGCTGCAGTGTTGTATGGAAATTGTAGTGTGTCCTAAAAGTAATAGGGAAAAAAGTGTAAAATAAATAGTAGTAAAAGTGTGATGCTGCAGTGTTGTATGGAAATAGTAGTGTGTCGTAAGAGTAGTAGGGAAAATAGTGTAAGATAAATAGTAGTGAAGGTGTGGAGGTGCAGTTTTGTATGGACATAGTAGTGTGTCCTAAGAGTAGTAGGGAAAGTAGTGTAAATTAAATAGTAGTAAAAGTGTGGGGCTACAGTGTTGTGTGGAAACAGTAGTAAGTACTGTAAATAGAAGGTAAAAAGTGTGTTCATATTGGTAGTAAAAAAAACTTCGACGGTAGAGTATATTCTACTTGCGACGACGTGGAAAGCCAAAACTTCATCCAAGATACTTTCCGCGTATAGCTTCATTTTCGGGCTGATAATACCTTTTTAGAACGTGACCGCGGCCGAAGGCGCATGAAAGAGGCCCCTGGTGATGCCACTCGGTTTAATCGGAGTTGGTATATCATCTAGAGACAGATTGCATATAATTTGACTGTACTGTAATTGAGTCTGATCAGATATACATTTATACGGTATACGCTGGCTATCAAGTAGTGGGTTTGGAACGCCTCATGTATGCTGGTCATCGTAGGACTACTGTTATAATGACGTAGTCTTCTCTCGTTTAGAATTCGTTGTACTTGGCGCTTCACTGACAGCTGCACAAGTTTCCCTGCTTTGTCCTATCGATCCAGGAATATATGTGTATAAATTATGCACTTTCACATACATACAAATGTATAACATTTGGAGTAATTAATTTTAACCAAACATATATAAACAAAGTAAGAGTTTTATTAATAACATTAACTTTATTCTTACAATTATGACAAACTCCTAACTAACACATTCGCTTAGCAGGAACCCGGAAAAGGGGGAAGGATGGGAAAACTGGAAAATTTACTAAATTGGTAGGTGGAGAATGCTTAAAAGTTCTAATAGCCAGCATATTAATATAGAAATTTCTGTGAAAAGCTTCGTATACTCTAGTGCAATATACATATGTGTATATATATAGATATATAGACTTATACTTAGGGGATAAAGGACTTATAAAAATATAACTTGCATATATACTTAGATTTGAATTATAAAGTCGTTTTAACTATTTCTGGTTGGCAACTTTATCAATAGTTTTGATAACGAATTAAGTATTCTTGTGTCCTTTTGGTGACTTTGGAGTAGATGTGCATCCATAACAATTATATAAACTTTTTATACAGAATCAAGTCCACACACAGAATTGATGAGACTTTTTGCTAGGATTTGTGGATGTTGTGGCTATTGCTGTTGTTGTTGTGGCTGCTGCTATTGGAAATGTTGTTGTTGTACAGGTATGGTATCAGATTGGGTTCGATTTCCAGCTGCTGTCGCAATATGGAGCTCATCACAAACTCCGTGGAGACGATGTGACACTTGGGATTGCCATGCCGCGTGAGATCTGCACATAAATGCATATCCGTGGGACAAGTGACAATGATGTACGAATCGGGGGCTTGGACATGTGCCTCAGCAACGGCAACACCGCTTCGTCGCTTTAGCTCCACCTTACCGCCAGAGGATTCGATCATGCGTATGATTTCCTCACGCGCCGGAAACACATCCGGCGTTACATAGAAACATTTGCCTGTAAACAATGTGGATCGCGTTGGCGCACAGAGCACAGTGTCAAGATCGAAGTGGAGATTCTCGTCAACAGGTATGTGCTGGATGCGATACTCATCCGGTGGAAGAAACTTTCCAGCCTTGGCGCTATCCACCAGCCAGCTGGACTTGAGCACATGGTCGACATGGCAACAGGCCTGAATCAATTTGCAAGTGCGACTCTCGCGTGTCATCACTAAGTGTGTTGCGTCCACAGGACTATCCACAACAATGCCACCTAAAAGACTGTGAAGAGAAATAGTTTTATCATATCTTAAGGGCCTTGGTATACTTTTTTATTACTCACAGCACTGCCTTCTTAAGGGACTCCGCATCAGCGACCTGGGAGAAGATAACCTTTGGCGGCTTTGTTGTCTGCGGATACTCAATGCACACTATTTGCTCTGGGAGCTGCTCTTGATAGGCGCTCAATTTCTGTCGCTTGAGCTTCTGTTCGTTGGCATAGGGATCACTGAGATGACGCTTGACCCGCTCATGGGCCTCCTGTGTAAGATTAATGGGGGCCTTCCAAGCAGCTAAAGGAAAAATATATGGATTATATTCGGCTCAACAGTTACGTTTATGGTTTGAAGACTTACTCAAGAGATGTGCCACCAGATTGCATTCTATGCGAAATGGTGTCACCAGATTGTACTGCTGATACTTGGGATTTTCATATTGATTCAGACCGCTGAGATTGCCAATGCAGACATCGCTGAGCCAGAGAGCATTCACCATGGGTATCCCCCACTCTTTAGCGGCATTGAATTTGTTGCCCTCCAGTTGTTTGCAGATTACCAATGTATTCACCTTGGACAGATAAGAGGTGTAAATAGCACCACATTCCTCGGCCATTTGCTGCAATCGCACCACCTCCTCGCCCTCAAAGCCCTCCGACGTGATGATATACCGCTCCAATGGCTTCCGATAACCGAACTGGCTGGGGAATGGCAGATGCAGTGGTTGCCACGGTGGCATCAACTGACGCTTTAGGCAGATATCACTCAGCCAATAGGCGGTCACACAGCGCTTAGCGTCGCGCAACGCCTGCATCACCATGCCATGTCGCTGGGTGCGACAGATGACGTGCGTCACACGTGGACAGTAGACGCGTTCAATATCGCCTCCAAATTGGCGTATTGTGTCTAACCAAATGGGCAACTCATCGCTGTCCGTTTCATCGTATTCCACTATAAAGAAGGTACAGCCAACGAGGAACAGATCCGCCGGCAGCTTCAAGTTTGGATTGTGGCCATAGAATTGTGGGCGTGGTGGTATCGGCATAGGTGGTTGGCCGGGACGCGCTTGCATGTAGGCATGTGGCGGACCAGCTACCTGGACCGGCATTCCCACTGACATTTGTTGCTGCTGCACATTGGGCGGTGGTGCAACCACAATTTGCTGTTGTACTAGATGTTGTTGTGGTATCTGCTGTTGTGGCACGCCGACAACGCGGCGCAATTGCTGTGTTTGCAACATTTGCTGTTGTTGTTGCTGTTGTTGCTGCTGTTGTAGCAATATAAGCTCTTGTTGTGTCCGAGGCGGTCCAGGCACGCCCACAGCTGCATTATGCTGCTGCCCCATCATGCGTAAGGCGCCGGCGGCAGACGGAGGCTCCACATGTTGCTGCGGTACAGAAGGCCCCTGTTGTTGTTGTGCTACAACTAATTGTTGCTGCTGTTGTTGAAGCAGCAATTGTTGCTGCTGCGGTGTAGCGCCAGTAACAACCACTTGCTGGACAATTTGCTGCTGTTGTTGTTGCTGCTGTTGGGCCTCGCCCATGGCAATTAGTTGCTGCTGTTGCTGTGGCGTAGCCTGTGCTCCATTGTTGCCCAGACGATTGCTGAGCATGTTGGCCAAAGCGGTTTTGGTTTTCAAATTCATTTGCTGCGGCGTCTGCTGCTGCTGTTGCTGGCCATCTTGACCTGTGGAAGCAAGCACTAAATGAATTACTTTATTTGAAAAATGTCTAGATTAATTACCTGGAGTCATCACCAACGTTTGGGTCATAATGTTTCCGCCGTTTGGGCCACCTACAACAACAGTTGTGCCCGGCGTCGTAGGCGTGCCTGGTGTGGGCGGTAGCTGCTGTTGTTGTTGACTTTGTTGCACAATAGTCTGCTGCTCAATTAGTTGGCCATTTGGACCAGCTATCAGTTGGACAGTTTGTTTGCTTAGCTGAGAAGACACCGTCTGCTGCATAGGAATCTGTTGAACGCGCAATTGCTGGCGTTGCAACAACATTTGCTGATTGGGATCATTGGGATTGAACGGTTGCTGTTGTTGCTGCTGCTGCTGTTGTGGTAACTGTTGTGGCGTAATCCCAGGCTGTTGCTGCTGTTGGGTTATCGGACTCAGACCAGGAGCACCACCAGCACGTACAACCACCTGACGTGTGCCCTGCTGCTGCAACCATACCATCTGCTCCTGCTGCGTAAGGCCAGACGGCATTTGACTCTGCACAATGATGTGTGAGGTTCCCGGTCCGGGTACAGTCACTGGACCAGGTGCTCGGGTGGCAACCACACTGCCAGGCGCACCAGGACGCGGCTGATAGGCCACCTGCTGGCGCAGCATTACTCGTGGCTTGCTCTGATTCAGCTTGGTGATGTACTCTGCACGTTTGTGTGCATCCAGCGACATGAAGTGTGCATGTGTCTTCTCGTCCAGATGAATGAGTTGTCGCTGTTGCTGTTGTTGCTGTGGCGGTGGTAACACAAGCTGCTGTTGTTGCTGCTGCTGTTGTGGCTGAGACGGAGGCGGTTGTTGTTGAGCTGGCCAAGGAGTTTGTGGCCGCAGCCCTCGAATTGGTGCAAATTGTGGAGCCTGTTGTTGCTGCTGAGGAGTTGTTGGTGTTCCTGGCAATGGCGACTGCATTCCCATGCTTGTGGTGGGTGTGCCAGGGGTTGTGGGCGGCAGTTGATTCGTCACTGGACTCTGTGGTGACCAATGCGGCTGCTGTTGCAACTGAGTGTGGTGCTGCGGGGATTGCTGTTGAAGCATTAGTTGTTGCTGCTGCTGCGGAGATTGCGGCGGGGGCGTGCGCTGTGTCAGATGCTGTTGCTTTATTAACACTTGTTGCATGATTTGTTGTGATGGCTGCTGTTGTTGTTGTTGCTGCTGCTGCTGTTGTGGCACGGCTTGTTGTTGTTGAATAAGAATTTGTTGCTGCTGTGGCGGTCCAACAAGTTGCTGCTGCTGTTGTTGTGGTTTCTGCTGCTGCAGTTGTTGTTGCTGCAAATATTGCAAGCGCTGTGTTTCGCTGATGACTTGCTGATTTATCACAATTTGTTGTTGCTGAGCGGGCTGTTGCATTTGCAATCGTTGCTGTTGCTGCTGCTGATTGAGCAGTTGTTGCATTTGCGGCGGAGCCTGTTGTTGTGGCGATTGTTGTTGCTGCTGTATCATCATTTGATTTGGCGGTAATTGCTGTTGCTGCTGCTGCTGTTGCACCATTTGACGCTGTTGCACCAACTGCTGCTGCTGTTGTTGCTGCTGCTGTGAGATATTTGTCGAGTTGACAATAAAAACATTCTGATTCTGATGATTTTGAGCCAGAATCTGTTGCTGCTGCTGCACGCTGAGCTGATTGAATTGCTGTTGACTAATGATAAACTTTTTGGTTTGCATTGCCGGCTGTTGCTGTTGTTGCTGCTGCTGTTGTTGTGGTTGTAATGGCTAAAAGAAAATGCAAAAATATTTAATAAATTTATTTGATGGACAATTCAATATTAAACATACATGTTGTTGCGGTTGTTGAGTCAACACTTGCTGCTGCTGTGGTGGTTGTTGCAACTGCTGTTGTTGATGTGTAAACTGTTGCCCCATCAGCTGCTGCTGTGGCGGTTGTATTGTCTGCTGAATAATGCGCACCTGTCCCCCTGTTCCAAGAGCAATATTTTGTTGCTGTGTAAATTGTATTTGTTGTTGTTGTGGATGTTGCTGGGGAGTCATTTGTTGCGGCTGCTGCTGTGACAGTTGCTGTTGCTGCTGCTGTGGCAATTGTTGCTGCTGCTGCTGTGGCTGTTGCTGCTGTTGTTGTTGCTGCTGCTGTTGTTGTTGCTGCTGTTGTTGTTGCTGCTGCTGCTGAGGTACAATTTGCTGTTGCTGCAACTGCATCATCTGCTGCTGCTTTTGCTGCTGTATGCTCATCATGTGACTTTGAATTATTTGTTGTCCTTGTGCCGTGGATGTGTTAATGACGTGACGCTGTGTAATGACCTGCTGCTGGGGTTGCACCTGTTGTTGCTGCTGTCCAGACACTAATTGCTGCTGTCCAGACACTAATTGCTGCTGCCCAGACACTAATTGCTGCTGTTGTTGTTGCTGAGGATGTTGGTGTATTTGGTGTTGTTGCTGTAGAGTCTGCTGTGATATTAAAAATTAGTTCAGAATTTGACAAAAATAACTTTGTATTGTGTGCTTACTCTTTCCGATGGTTGCTGTTGTGTTGGCGTGGAAGGTTGTTGCTGTTGCTGATGCAAAGGAGACTGCCGCGGTGATGGAGTATGTTGTTGCGGTGGCATCTGCTGTTGTTGCTGCTGCTGTTGTTGCTGCTGCTGTTGTTGCTGCAACTGTTGCTGCTTTAACTGTTGCTGACGCATAATCAATGAGTCCTGATTGCTGCTTAGGGTTGAACGACTAAGTACTTGCGCCACTTGTACAGGATCTGTCGGATCAATGGGCTGTACAAAGGATTGTTGCTGTTGTGCCTGCTGTTGATGCTGTGCTGGTTGTTGTTGCTGTTGTTTGTTTACCATTGGCGGTGTTTGTGATATCTGCGGCGATTGTGGTGCTGAAATATGTTGAGGGCTTTGTTGTTGCTGCTGTTGTTGAGCAAGTTGTTGTTGCTGCTGCTGCAACTGCATGCGTTGTTGCTGATGCACTGGCTGCTGGAATGGCTGTTGTTGTGGCGACATCATAGATGTCGATGGCGGCTGTTGTTGTGGTGAACCCATCATGTGTTGCTGTTGGCGACTCTGTTGCAACTGCTGCTGTTGCTGACGCAAATGTTGTGCGCTTTGAGGTGACGGTGGAGGTGGTGGAGTCATTTGTGGCGCTGGTGATTGCAGTTGTCTCGGTGACTGCGGTGGTAACATATTGCTGCTGCCACCCACATGTTGCTGTTGAAGCGAAGGGGAGGGTGTTCCAGGAGGCATTACAGGCGAACGATTTTGCACAAGTCGTGGTGATTGCTGTTGCTGCTGTGGTTGTTGCTGCTGTTGTTGCATTTGCTGCATTTGTAGTTGTAACTGCTGCTGTTGCTGTAGCAATTGTTGTTGTTGCTGCTGTATTTGACGTTGAAGTGCCTGTTGCTGTGGTGTAAGACTTTGGCCATTTTGTATATGCTGTTGCAATTGCATTTGTTGCTGCTGCAACATGTGTTGCTGTCGCACAATATGTTGATGCAACATTTGCGGCGAAACGGGCACCTGTTGTTGCTGCTGGGGTACTTGTTGCTGCTGGGGTACTTGTTGCTGCTGGGTTACTTGTTGCTGTGCTACTTGCTGTTGCTGTGCTACTTGCTGCTGCTGTGGCACCTGTTGCTGCGGTGATTGGATTGGTTGTGGAGTTGTTGCTGGCTGTGGTGTTCGCGGTGTTTGCCTTCCACTTGGCATTGAAGGCTGTGCCATTGTTGGTGTTGTAGGCAGACGCGGCTGCTGCTGTTGCATTAGTAATTGCTGTTGCTGCTGCTGTTGTTGCTGCTGTTGTTGCTGCTGTTGTTGCTGCTGCTGCTGCTGTTGTTGCTGCTGCTGCTGTTGTTGCTGCTGCTGTTGTTGCTGCTGATCTTGTTGCATAAGTTGAATTTGTTGCTGCTGCTGTTGAGAATTTTTCATTTGTCTCTGTTGCTGCAAAATATTTTTGATCTGTTGTTGTTGCTGTTGTTGCTGCTGCAGATTGGATGGTATAATTTTTTGCTGCTGTATTATGATTTGCTGCTGTTGCTGCTGTGGTGGTGGAGGCGGGGGTGGTGCCTGTGGAGCACCAAGCTGCATATGCTGCTGCAATTGTTGTTGCTGTTGCATATTACGCGGCCGCACAAAGACTACGTGTTGCTGCGTCTGTTGGTGCAACTGTTGCTGCTGTTGCATTTGTTGTTGCTGCTGTTCGGCCGCAGCTCGCTCTGCCGATGCCTGTAGATGGGATTTGATGCTAGCAATACTCTTTGCAGCGCTGTCATCACCAAATCCCAGAATATCTGTTAGTTGACCAGGACCTTGTGCCTGTTGCTGCTGGTGTGGTAACTGCTGTACTAACTGTTGTTGCGGCTGCTGTTGTGCCATTTGTTGCTGTAGTTGCTGCTGCTGTTGATGTTGCTGTTGCTGCTGTTTCTGTGCACGCTGTTTTTCGATTGGCTTCAGTAATCTGGGATGATATGGCTCACATGGCAACGAGCCCTTGCACTTTAGACAGTCGGTTACCCAATCTGGCGTAACAATATTAATGGCATTCTTGGGAAGCGCCAGCGCTTTATTGTAGATGCCACCCGTAGCAGCACCGCATACCAAATGCGTATTTGTTGCTCCAAAACTGTGGGTTACAATGGCTCCATGGAAAGTTAACATGGCATAGAGACGTCGACGATCACTAGCCACCACATTGGTGATGGCAACCCGAATGCCGCGCAAGAAACGTTGCATACTGGGATGAAAGGCTCGAGTGGAGGCCATGCGACCTAGTTTGGCGCTGTGCGAGATCCATTGTTCGCTGACGGGTATCACATTGTAGAGATCCAAATTCATGGACAGCTCCTCCTCCGAGAAGTTGCTGGCACATATCAAATGCGTTATTTGATCTGACAGATAAAGCTTTAACTGCGCACCGCCTTTTTTAAGTAATCTTTCGGCCTGCAAACAGAAACAAAAAAATCAGGTTTGATTGAAAACACTCACAAACACACACAATTACAATAATTGAGATGTACAATCACAATTTCGATTCGATTTACTTGTTACAGTTATAATATATATTGTCCATCTCTACGTGCTCCACACAGACACACACACACACACACACACGCATGCAAACACATGTCAAATTTGCCGGCAACATTTATGGCGCGCATTTTTTCTATTATTTGTGCGAGTAGTAACACCCTGTGTTGTTTAATACTAATAGATCCAATTAATTCTGTGTTTATAAAATGTTTGGTAGCCCACCGACGACTCCTTTTATTTTGCAGTCACATTAAATGCATTAAGTTTACGCCGCCCTGCTGGCAGTACAGCTGCACTTCACACACTCACTCGAATACACAATACAGCGTATACGCCGCACACAGGCACACGCACACATATGAACCTAACGCACAATGCAAACACTAAAGCCAATTTGGGCACGTACAGCCCCTTGGGTGCACACTGAAGGGAACTACCTCCATTTACCTCATCATCCAAATTCCCAAGCACAAAATAGATCACATCTTCGAATAGCTTTTCACTGATTTTTAAATTTTCCATTTGGATTTGTTGACTAGCGTGCGTTATTCTATTTGCTCAGATTTCACTTTTTTTTCTCTTCGCTTTTGTTGTTGGTGCGGCTGCCGCGAACATGGATCTGGAAATGCATGCAGTTTCCCTTTCACTGGGTTCCAATCGCAAGCAATATGCGTAAAGTCAAAACAAATGCAACGTATAACACAAAAAGCACTTGAATTGCTAAAATTCATCGAATTAAATCCCGAATTTCGTCTATTTTCTTAAATTTTACGGGTCCTCCGTTCTGCCTTTTTTTGTAATGCTACAAAAACCAATGCTAGCGATGAGGACACATCCGATATTACTCGCGCTTTACAATCGATGTCTGTATATCGATAGTAGCAAAATGCACCAGCTGTTGTTCGATAACATGTTAATAAGCTCCAATTCTGTTATTAATTTGAAGATTGAACATGTGAATAAAAAACTAGTTTATTTTCTAATTTAAAAAGTTTAAATATATTGGTTTGTGGGTTTTTATACAAATACACATTGGCTTATACATATTAGCTTATTTTTCATAATTTGTTTCCTAACACATTTAAGACAAAGATCTTGAAGTGATTTTTGCCTGTGGTATCTTTCAGTTTCGCTTAGTTTTACGTTTTTTATTTGTTTTTTTTTCTAGAAGTGGGTTTTTTAATTTGTTGTAAAACACCTACTGGGTGTAGAAATTCTCTTCAAAAGCGTAGAAAATTTCAGTTTCTTTTGTTTTCCTGATTTTTTTAAATAAATTGTATATTGCGATTGCGTAAGCGGGGATGTATGTTTATGTTGTGTTGCTTGTTGTTGGTGCAGATAATTGCCTGTTAATATCGTGGGCTGTAACAGAAGCACACGAAGCCGCCCCAGAAACTTGTTCGAATTTCGTGTCATGCACAACGACGTTTTTCATCAGGATGAATCATGAGGCAGTGTTCGCCTCACCGTTGCTTTCATGGAAGTTGGTGCCATTCACTATAAACGAGGTGCCCAAGCCATACAAATGGCCAGAGTACTTGGCATGATCAATGTTATCCTCGAAGAACATCTGTAAAGTAGGTAGGAAATATTATTTAATTTTCATTTTAAAGTTTGAATTGTAATGTTGGCAAAGCAGCAGCTGGAACGTATGTCTCATTTCTTTCTTTACGGGATTTGTATGGATGAGTAGCATGCGGTGTAAGCGGCAGGAATGAACATGCATGAACATGATTTTGTGCATCAACATGAACAACAACAACGTCAGCTACAATACAATATAATACAATGGTTATTCTGTTAGTGCTATTTTATGTAAGATTGTTTTAGTTAGTATTGTTAAAATAGATTATAAATTACATACCATGTACCAATTTTTTTTTTATGTTTGTCTTTTGATTCGAAAGTATTATTTTGTTTGGATTTCTTTAATATGGATTTAACGGGTAAAACACTTGATATACAGAACATGCACGATGCAATGGAAACTGCACGGAAGAAAATTTTCATATCGCTTAAAATTACAAAAATAAAAATATGCTTAGGCTTTAGATGAAAATGTGTTAGTTGGCTAAATTAAAAACGGTGAAAACTAAGCAACGATCAGCTTAAAACTAAAAACGTGTACACACAAAATACTTAAAATTAATATAGTACATCCGTCTATAAACATCTGAACATCTAAAATCTATTCCCCGTTTTATTGGTTGTAAAATAAAACCAAAGTGTCATACCATTTATAAAAATATTACCAACAAAAATTTGTTTACTTACAATATGTTAATCAGTAACCAAAAAATAGTAGTTAATTAAGCAATGAATGAAAAGCGTAAATTGTTAAAAAATAATGCAAGTTGATTATAATTTAAATACCCAAATTCCACAAATAACAATGAAAAAGAAAATTGAACTTCAATTCATTTAATTTTCTATTCAAATTCATTTTAGTTTTTTTTTTTTTTTTTTTTTTAAGTTTTGTTTTTTGTGTTTTTGTACTTTTTACAAAAGACATGATTTAACATGATTAAGTCAACTAAATAAAGAATTGAGAACCCAGTTTTCAATGTGTGATTCAATGTAATAATGTTTCTCCTCCATGAAGAATAACAAATAGTGTGTGGGAAAAGGAGATAGGGTCAAATGAGTTGCACAACAAACAGCAGCGTATAAAAACTAATTTTGCAATACAATATAATAAGTACATAAATTCATGTGCAAATGCTGTGCGTTTCGAATGATAATAATAATAATGGAAGTATACATTGCATATAAACATTAAACAATACAGTTGAATAAATGAAAAGAAACAAGTTAATGCGCAAGTTAAAAGAAGCAAGTTAATTGTGACATGTAGCATAGCACGTAGCAACAACAGCAACACTGTTGAAATCATTATTAATTAAGCTTTGAGTGGTTTAGAAGATATAAGGTGTTTTGTGTTGTTGTGGTTGTTGTTGTCGTCACAACGGGACGAGTGTAGACTTTAATGGCAAGCCCTAAGGATTGGGAACGTGTGTTGTTGCTTGCTGTTGTTGTTGCTGTGCTGCGATTGCTGCTGATTCTATTGTCGCTGCAACTGGCGCTGGTGAGAACAACGGATTTAACAGGCAAGCAGACAGCCACAACTGCCTTTAGATGCATGGCGTGCTCAAGCACATATTTAAGGAATATGATAGGCTTTTCAATGTGAATGTGTATACCAAATATGTGTTGTACCTCACGCATTTTGAAGAACGCCATGCCCGTAAGCAACGCATCGGAGCCGGCCTGATGCTGTGGCCCTACACGTCGCAATTCCAGCTGATCAGCGACTTCCTGGAGGCCCCCCTTAAGATTTTTGCACGACTTCATCAAATATTTGATATCAAAGATATTCGGAAAATATATGTGCAACAGTTCAAAAAATTCACTCTCATCCTGGGGAAGATTCTGATCCGTGAGTAGCTTCAGTAGGTATCCAAAATCGTAGCCAGAGTGAAAGCATAACCATTTAATGTTGTCCATCAACACGATGCCTGAGCTCATGAGCAGCTCGGCAAAGTCAATAGGATCAATGCCATCCTCCTCGTGCTTCTTGAACTGTATTCCAGAATTTTGCAGCAAGTCTATCGAATCCTGAGCGTACATATCCTCGCTGTAAGTCAATACAATGGCACATACATATATATTATATTAAATTATAGGAAATAAGAGGCTTGTGTTCTCACCTCAAATTAAATTTGAAATTGAATTGCCATGTGGAGTAACCCGGCGGCGTTTTTCCCTCATCGTCCATAAATGTAAGACCCAATTGAATGATCCTTAACAAGTCCACATTGCAGCGTAACAATTGATAATGATAATCGGCAGTTGAACGAAATTCACCAACGGGTCGCGCCACAACGCCCGGGAATTCTGTATCCATTGCAACAAAATTATATTTTTGCACAATCTTTCGTATGGTGCGAAATTCCTCCTCCAGATTATGCTTCCACACATCCCGAATGCCACATTCCTCATTGCTGGGTATGTGCACCTGCCCATGCACACCGCCACTGATGGCAGAGGGCATTGTCTGTGAACGGAGGGCGAAGTGGGTACCACCAAATTAATAAATTTCAAATTGAAACCATATAAAAATATAAATCAAATTTGATATGTATGTATTGGCCTCTTGGAGCCCAGAATGGTTTGAACAAATATTTGTTGACCTTGAATAAAATTTTAATTAATTTTTTGATTAAGCTCAATTAAACTATTGACAATTGCCCTTAAAATAAAGTACATTTCCAATTATATATTTAAATCTTTTGCAAAAACATGTTGAGTATAGTCAGTAAACATATTTAAACAATCGAATTCAAGTTGGTTGTTGATTGGTTGGATTTTATCGGAGCTCCATTCGAGTGTGTTTGTGTGAATATAAAAACTTGTACATGGGAGGGTGGTTAGCAATATAAGGAAATACGAAGTAGCCAGGCCAATTTGGTTAAAACTATATAGACACAATTATAAAAATTGAACCGTTGTTTTTGAGGAAAGCGAAAAGTTTTTAAAATGTTTAGCCAATTTTGCAGAAGAGGGTGCTTAAATTTTCATTTGATGCCACTACATAAACATATATAGGGTAGCAAAAAATAGACAATAAAACCAAAAATGAACATATAAACGAAAAGATTATTATTTAACTTTTTTGGACTGATTTTTGAGCATTGGTTTACTTTGTGATTGGAGTTATCGGGCGCTACTTACATCGTCGCCGGTCGTTGCCTGTTGCTGCCGCTGCTGCAGAGCTGCTGCTTCAGCCACCTTCTCACCAAAGCTAACCTTAAGCTATGTACAAGTTATTTTTATTTTGTTATGATTTTATAATTTTGTTCTTAACACTCTGAACTGCTCAGGGATCTCAGAGCATTGCCTGTAAGAGAACGTTGAGTAACGTTGACTTCAAGGCTTTGAAAATACACAAAAACATAAACATCCAACAATCATTTGAACTATTATTTAGTTTAAGAGCTAACAGTGCATGAGTAGACTAGAGAGCGCGGGAAAAAATATTTGTCATAATATGTCAATCAATTATTTAGATTTGTATTTATCACAGATGAAAATCAGCATATTGAAATGAACTCGAACAACTAGTGTCATTGCACTAATAAAGTTGGTTTTGTATGCATATAAAATAAGGGTTAGAGTCTAGTACGTAGGTCCTTGAAAATAGGGGAGTGGTCAGAGGCAGAGACAAAACTCTAAAAACCACTAGAGTATTAACATGAACAGAAAACACCATATTAACAGGCACAAACAAGTTAATAACAAATTTCCCGCGCTTTGAAAATAGCAACAAAATTATGGTGAAAACTGTAGTCGCTCTTTTCACACACACTAAAGCATACGTACGCTCATTTATTTGCATATATGCACACATATCCATTTGTACACACACACCCACACATATGATAAAGCGAGCGTGTGTGCGAAAGCCTCACACATGCGTTGTGTGTAGCTTTAACGAAAAACGAGAGCCAATCAAAGGAAAATGAAGCTCTTTTCACATTTGTTGGCATTTGTTGGCGGCGTAACGATTAAAAACGTAAATTACATGTTGCAATTACTTTTGGAAAACTTACCCATTTCATATTATGCTTGTTAGAAAAAATGCTGTATTTGGCTGCTACTGCCGACTCAGTTTCACTTTGGAGTTTTCAGATTTCAGCTTCAGTAAGCGCTAATACCTTTGAGGTTTGATAACGGCAATATAACAATGAGGACCGGTGTTTGAGCTATGCCTATGGCGTTAAATAAATTAGTTGGCGTTTATGTTGTTTATATTAAATTTCCATAATGAAAGACATAAATCTATGGTAGTGTTAGCAACGGCACAATGTTTTTAGTGTTGCGCAACGCGAAAACGATTGACAAAACCAGGGCAGCACAACAAGATGTGGTGATCTTTTGGAATTTTGTTTTATGTGTTTTAATGACTGTGTATTAAAATAAGCAAACAAAAATATGTGCATAATCAATGACTTACTAAGTTTATTTTTTTAATATTATTCTATTTGTTGAAAACATACTTTGTTTAAATTTTTAAGGGACTCATGTCAGCCAGATGGCGCTGCTCTTCTTGTCGAGGTGGCAACGCTTAACTTTCAGCTGTCGATGTACGTGAGCGTGGTGTGCAAATGCGAAGAATTTGCGGTAATAATGTATTGGCTTATTCCATTTAGATAAATATGTTGTGTGACAGTCCCAATTTTAATTCTAATATGCCGCCAGCACTATAATTAAAATTTAACTAATACGGTACCTAAAGTAGTGTAATTAAATCTGGCCCTGGAAGCAGCATACTGTTTCTAAAGAAAACGGGAATTCCGAAATCGGTGTTGTTTCCTTTGCCGGCAATTTGTATACCAAAGGTTTTTGTTTACAAATAAGATAACAAAGGTGAAATATACCAAATTTAAATTATTTTATACATTTATCGGATAAATATTTGTTATATTTGTTGCAGTAGCGTTCTCTGCCAACGTCACCATCTAAACAGTGATTTATTTCTGCAGCAACATTCTTGACGATTTGATTTGACCTATTTTAAATATTCGTTGTTTAGAAGCCTGTCCGGTAATTTGTTTGTTTTTCACTTGTTACTTAAACAAAGTTTACACAACACACATGCGAGGGCAGTTCCGTAAGTAATTACATTTCTTTAAACGTTTATTGACAACATTTCAGTTGATTCGGACTCGAAGTTTTTATACACTCTTCAAGAGTATATATTGGGTTTGTGCAAAGTATGTAACAGGTAGAAGGAGGCGTGGCAGACCCCATAAAGTAGATATATTCTTGATCAGCATCACAAGCAGAGTCGATATAGCCATGTCCGTCTGTCCGTCTGTCTGTCCGTATGAACTCACAGATTCCAGAGATGGTTAGAGCTACAAGTTCGAGCTTGGTCTCAATCGATCACATGTTTAGTCAGTCAGTTCAAGAATATTTTTGTTTTTCGATGCCGTGCACAATTTGCCCACAATGAGCATCATTGTCATTCGTATGTGTATTGGCATACAAGCAAACATACAATGTATGTAAGTTTGATTATGCTTAGATTGTTTTTGTTTCAACCTGTTTAAATGCAAGTAGTACCCGTTGTAGTATCTCGATAACGATTTTAATAATTTAATCGAGAAAAGAATGCAGTTTTATACGGTCGGGCGAGCTCGACTGTACTTTTCTTTCTTGTTCTTAATCGAGTATTTAAGCGGGCGAGACCACGGATATTAGGAATAAGAAATGGAATAAGAGCAATTTCGGTCGGTGATTTTACAGGTTTTAAGTTTTTCTATGCTGAATTATTGGACCGATTCGACGTCTAATTGCGAAAAAAATCGTCTACATTTGGCAAAGAAAAAGTTCTCTTCCACCATGATAATGCACAAGCTCACACCTTTGCCATGGCCACGGATAAATTGGTCGAATTGGGCTATGAACTGCCCCCATCCACAATATTCTCCTGAAAAGGAGACTATGTTGAAAAATAAATTGTCACTTTTCAAAAATGTTCGTTAATCTTTTGTAGGCTGAGCACTTATCGGACCGCCCCCGTAAATCCAATTGTTGCTCATTTACACATTTATTTGTGATTGGTATTTGGCTACTGATCGGTTACAAAAACTTGTTTACTCTTATCTTGCCAATTTCAAGCAGTAAATTGGTCGTTGACATGAAATAGTGAGAGCTACAACTCCAAAAAAGCCGGGCATTCCATAGACTTACATGCAAACAAACTAATTTACATAAATACTTGCCTCAGTTTTCTTCTTCAGTCATTGAACAGCTCCCAATACACCCTTGTAAAAGAGTACACTCGAATTGTGAAAATGTTTTTACCCTCAACATTTGCCATAAATTAACTGCACTTAGAAACTGAACTTTTTTAGTCAAAGTTATTTATTTCCCTTACTGTAGGTTTGAAGAATTAACGAGTTCTTCACCTACTTAGCCTACTTTATTGAAATAAATTGTATTTTTTTTTTATTTTTCATACTATCTGCAAGAGTATATTGGGATTGTGCAAAATATATGTAACGACGTTTACGACCAAAATATAAAACTAATTTAAAAATCTTCATGCATTTTTAGGGCATATATTCTTATTGAACAGTACTGCTATTTGAAATTCGTAAGGAGACAAATTATATTAAACGATACTATTTAATCGGGAACAGAATTCAGAGTATTATACGCTCGGGCGTGCTCGTCTGTACTTTTCTTGTTAATATTTTGCTTAGAAACTTCGTTAAGTAAAGTACTTCTTGTAATTTATGTGTTATTATTAAGTGATATTGGAAATTGAATGCATGCAACTTGATCACGTTTTCTTTTCCTCTGTTGTTTAAGACTAATTGATACGATCGCGTGATTGTCGCATCATTTGTACGCGAACGATCGTCCCATGTATTTGTTAATTTTTATTCACTCAGTCTTCGTTCAGCTTTCGACGCGTTCTGATCGGGTCGAATTTGAAGCGTGACATTTTGGTAGAGACATTTGATCTAATTCCGCTCGATTTGAAAAAGTCATTTACCGTGTTTATGTTGCGAGACTCAATAAGTAAATGTTAACTTTACTAAGCCATTTGTGTAAATATGTAACATAAACTAAAAGATCGATCTAAAAAGTTCTGGTAATAACTCAACTTCGTTTGGTATAAAAAAAAAAATTAAAGTGTTTAAAAAATTGATCAAATGGTATTTAAATATATTAATTATAATTTAATAATCAATTAAAGCCAGATAAATTTAGTTTCGAAATAACAATTTTATAAAATAGTTTTCTATTATTACAACTGATAAAATTTTGATATAACCGATTTTTAACCCTATAATCTATCAAGGAATTGGTTTGCAATCTATTGAATTACTTAGCAAAACAAGAAACGTGTGTATGAGTTTATTACTGTACTGATAAGTTGGCAATCGTGCTTTCTCTTGTTTGCAATGGCTCATCAAAATCAAGTCTATCTGCTCCTTATCTGTTGGATTGATCTGAAGTTTTTTTTAATTTCAGATATCGCGCAATGCCGCTGAAAAGCTTGAGTGTAGTGCTGCCAGGTCTTAAGTGGTTCCATGGCTATACAGCCCAGGATGCGCTGGCCGATCTGATAGCTGGGATAACAGTGGGTCTTACAGTGCTGCCCCAGGGACTAGCCTATGCTACACTGGCTGGACTGGAGCCACAGTACGGCCTGTACTCATCGTTTGTGGGTGGTATTGTCTACGCTTTGCTTGGTAGTTGCCGCCAGGTGACAATTGGACCTACGGCGTTGCTGGCATTGATGACAAGCCGTCACACAGGATTTGGTTTGGATTCAGGTCCGGCATATGGAATTCTGTTGTGCCTGATCTCTGGGGTGGTTGAGCTTGCAATGGCCGTACTGAAACTAGGCGCTTTGGTGGATCTTATATCGTTGCCCGTGACCGTGGGGTTTACGTCTGCTACTGCTGTTATCATTGGCACCTCACAGCTCAAGGGTTTGCTCGGACTAAAAGGTGGTTCAGGGTCTGATTTTATTAATACTATGCGCTCGGTCTTTGGCAATCTGCATCAAGTGCGTCGCGGTGACCTCACTCTTGGTTTAGTGGCCATAATTGTTCTTCTGCTTCTGCGAGTGAGCTTAAACTTTGATTAATTGTAGAAATGGTATTAACTGAAACCTTATTTATTTTGCAGAAACTCAAGACTGTGAATGTTGCGAACCGTGTGAGGAATTTGCGGGCGCAACAGTTCCTTAGTGGTAGTATTTGGGTTGTGTCCACCGGACGCAATGCCTTGGTGGTGCTTGTGTCCAGCATCTTGGCTTTCAGCCACTGCAAGAGTGTAGACAGCTGCCCCTTTATACTAACGGGCAGGGTGAAAAGCGGTTTGCCGAGTCTGGCGATACCCAAATTTGAAACCACAATTCTGGGCAAGAATGACACACACGTAACACAAAACTTTGAGCAAATGGCACGTATTTGATATATTTAAGCTTTGATCCCGCAACTTACGGTATTTTTTGTTCAGCTGTCGGAGCTGGGACCTTCTATGCTAATCCTTCCAATCATTGCTGTGCTCGGAAATGTGGCCATTTCGAAGGCTTTTGGTGGCGCCGGATTGAGTCCAACACGGGAGCTGGTGGCGCTTTCGTTGAGCAACATTTGTGGCGCCTTCTGCAGCTCCATGCCGGTGACTGGTTCCTTCTCCCGCAGCGCTGTTAATCATGCTAGTGGCGTACGCACTCCGATTGGTGGCTTCTATACAAGTGTCCTAGTCCTCCTGTCGTTGGGTTTGCTAGCTCCATACTTTCAGTACATTCCAAAGGCAGCACTCAGCGCTGTCATCATCTCGGCAGTGATGTTTATGATTGAGTTTGAAGTCCTACGTCCACTTTGGCGCTGCAGTCGCCGCGAACTGTTGCCGGGGGCCATTACCTTTGTCATAAGCTTGGCCATTGGCGTTGAGATTGGTTTGCTGCTGGGAGTTGGGTCCGACGTCGCTTTTCTCGTTTACCGTGCTGCTCGCCCTGTATTAAGTGTGTCGAAGTTGCAGACCGCAAATGGCATGAGCTATATTCTTATACGACCCAAGCACAGTTCACTCTACTTTCCGGCCATTGAATGGGTGCGTTCGGGCATCTCCAAAGCGCTCTCCACTCACGGCACAGCACCCGTTGTTCTGGACTGCTCTCATGTTCATGGTGAGTAGCGAACGCATATGTTCCAACGTGATTTAATCCATTGGTTTCTTATTAGATTTTGATTTTACCGCTGCACGTGGTATGGGTTCGCTGCACAAGGAGCTGGCCATGGCAAATGTCCCGTTGTTTTTAATGAGCGCGCACAAGGATATCAGTGTTATCCTCAAGGAGTCCACAAACATAGATTTCCCTACGATAGATAGCCCAAATGACTTGGAGTATATTCTGGAACACGGTAAGACATGAAAAATATGCTTAAAAGCTTTTTGATATCATGTGGGAGGGTATTGTAGACTAGTTTAATGTGTAACAGACAGAAGAAAGCCTATTCCACCCTCTTGAATATATTTTTAATCGTCATCAAATCAAAGGTTTTTATTATACCCGTTACTTGTAGAGTAAAAGGGTATATTGTAATCGTTGGAATGTATGTAACAGGGAGAAGGAGGCGTGGCAGACCCCATAAAGTATATATATTCTTGATCAGCATCAATAGCCGAGTCGATATATCCATGTCCGTCTGTCCGTCTGTATGAACAAAAGGATCTCAGAGTCTATAAGAGCTAGAAAAATGATAGGGGTCGCAAATGAAAGGTACAATACCCAAGCAGTACAAGTTTGTTTTAGTTTTTGACACGCCCACTTTAGGGCGTTCTATCTTCATATAAAGGTAAATGCACAGGTAAAACTAGAATGTTTTGTTAGCTATGCTATTTGAACCAAATTTACACGGGAAGTACATGTCTAGGAAGTAGATGTACTGATAAAGTTTGACACAACTCGGACAACTATATCGTATAGCTCCTATAGGATTGATCGGTAAAAAATACGCTCCAAATATGAAATAGTATGGAAAACTTTTGCGTTATCTAAGCTATATTAATCAAACTCACACAGAATACATCTGCCAGTAATAAATATATACCGACCAAGTTTGATCCAAATCGGACTACTATATCGAATAGCCCCCATAGGAAAGATCGGTCGAAGTATGCTCTAAACATGAATTTGTATGAAAATGTTCTGTTTGCCAAGTAACAGGTATCCTAAAGTCGCGAGGCGACTATAGCATTCATTCTTGTTAAAATCTCAGAGCACAATTTGAATAATCTTTGGTTGCATAATGAAACGATATTGTAAATTTCGTCAAAAATGTAAAGCGAAGCAAGTGCAGATAGCAACATGGCAAGTGCTTCTATTCGAAAAGGTCTGAATAGGAATTGAGTAGGTTTTAAATTATTTGATTTTATATAAGTATTATATGTGTATGCACATAAACTTAGCCAATTATTACTTACTTTAGCTCTATAGCAGTTCGAGTCTCAGGCGTTGCAATTGTTTTATTACTTTCATTAAATATTAAACAATTTTGTATAATTCATTTAAAAGACAAAACTAAGTCGCAGTTAATGAAATCATATGATCGTCCGAAAAGTGCGAAATAAAAAGAAATGTTTAATTCTGTCGAAGTACCTCAACCTAGTTAGGGAGATAGGGTAACTTGTGTGAAGTGCTGAAGTGTGCACAACAAATTAGAGTCATTTCGCTCGACTGTAGTCTTTACTACTACTTTTATTTGTGTTTACTTATAAAAAATATTTTTTATTTCAGCTATTGACTGTGAGCTCCACTTGCAGGTAACGACTCCATTGGTGGAGCCCAAAATGCTGCAGAACGTTGAAGAAAATGCGACGGAACTGTCCAAATTGACGACTAACAACGCGTAAACACATATTAATATTAATATTAGTTAGTGCAGGGGATTTTTTTTTAAGAATTGTAGACCAATACCGGGCACAAAACTACTTATTATATTTTAAGGCTATGCTTAAGATTATTCATCTGTGAAACCAATCCATTTCATTCCTATTTATAAATACTTTCCGCTAGTAGCAATGATTCAACGCTTCTTTTTAACTTAACAATTTTTTAGCGAGATTATTTATCTTTTTTCGAAATGTCTTAAAAATGTGTGTAATTTAACTATTTATTTTATTTTATAATTTTCTTATACCTATATACCCTTATATCTTAATTGAAAATGTGTGTAATTAGGATCTATTAAGTTGGTCAGAAGCGAAATGTGAGTAACAGGCAGAAGGAGGCGTGGCCAAAACCATAAAGTATATATATTCTTGATCAGCATCAACAGCCGAGTCGATATAGCAATGTCCGTCTGTCCGTCCGTCCGTACGAAAACCTGGATCTTTTAAACTACAAAAGCTAAAGAAACCAAATTTGGAATGAAATTTCGTCATCTTCGCAGATTAAGTGTGTTCCAAATTGTTTGCACGCCCCTTAACGACCCCGCAAATTGTAAATTCTACTGTGTCCTCACCAAAAACTATGTTTGATAATTGTAATTTATGTACACGTGGTAGAAAGACAATAGATAACTCTATGTTTACCCACCTTATTGACCGATATAAATATTGAACGAAGTGTGGCAAGTGGTAGAGATGACTGGTAATATTCAGTCTTTTTCAGGCTCGATCGACTGTAGCCTTTCTTACTTGTTTAACTATTTAGTTTATTTATGATAACTTTCTAATGCCTATATACCTTGTACCTTAATTTTTAATCATTAAAGTGTATTGTGGCCACTTCAAATCGAAACTCTTTATATGATATTACTTCGTCTTCGAATAACTTAAGCCTGATTGTATATAGTAGCGAAGTTTTTCTTTATAAGATTTTGTATGTTCAATAAAGCTCTAAAATAAAGTTCATTTTATTACATTTTTATACCCGTTACTCGTAGAGTAAAAGGGTATATTGTAATCGTTGATATGTATGTAACAGTGAGGAGGCGTGGCAGACCCTATAAAGTATATATATTCTTAATCAGCATCAACAGACGAGTCGATGTAGCCATGTCCGTCCGTTCGTCTCAGGATCTCAGAGACGATAAGAGCTAGAAAGATGAAAGGGGTCGGAAATGAAAGGTACAATACCCAAGCAGTACAAGTTTGTTTTTGTTTTTTTGACACACCCACTTGAGGGCGTTCTATCTTCATATAAAGGTAAATGTACAGGTAAGACTCGAATGTTTTAGTATCGAAAACTTTTTTGTTAGTTAAGCTATCTGAAGCAAATTTACATGGGTTGTACATGTCTAGGATATTGATGTACTGACCAAGTTTGATACAAATCGGACAACTATATCGTATAGCCCCCATAGGAACAATCGGTCGAAAATATGCTCTAAACATGAATTTGTATAAAAATGTTCTGTTTGCCAAGCTATCTTATCTATCACTATTGTTAATAACATATTGAAACTGAGTACGGGTATCCTAAAGTCGCGAGGCGACTATAGCATTCTTTCTTGCCTTAGCTTCGTTTTTATTGGCCTATAGCCAATGAAATTTTTTCAGCTTCACTTCCATCTGTTTTCTTTTAGAAATTCGGTGGGGCTTCCATGTAAGTCTTTTGTCGAGTAGGATGCCCAGGTATTTGGCTGCTTCACTAATTTATTACAATGTTAAGTAAACTTATAAATTAGTTGTAATATTTATGAAATAAGCATTGATGACTTAGTTAACTTTTGTTTCATTAAGTGTGCAGCTAATGTATTGACTTAGTGGACTTCCGGGTAGACGCCATAGCTGGCTACGTGGCACATATTGTTGTGATTACGGGCAAGGCGCATGTATCCTTGTTCTCCCCAAGGACCCCATGAGTTTTTGATGAGCCAGTAATTAGGACCGTATCCCACGACAATGACGGCATGATTAACTGGGCCTTTGCAACTATTGGTGTTAAAAATACCGCCACGATAGTGGTGGAATTGTGTTGCATCGACGGCAACAGCTACTGGCCCCTTATTTGCAACAGCTGAGGCCAAAGCTTGTTCATTTCCCTGTACTTGGATCACTGACTGAACTCTGGCGCCGATACTGTTACGTTTGAAGCGGCAAGCTCCATCACGTGCCTCATAAGGATACGAAGCGTCTGTGTCGATGCCACCGTTGTCCTTGATGTAGTGCAGCGCGGATGCTGGCCACCCACCGTGGCAACCATGATTGTTGTACTTGGAGGAGCAGTCCACTAGATTCTGTTCCGATAGTGGAATCAATTGCTTGGTCTTGATAAAATGGTGACTCTCGAGAGCGCCGGCTGCGGCAAATGCCCAGCAGGATCCGCAGTGCCGCTGATGCTTCACCTTGGTAACTGCTTTCTTGGCACGCCAGTCCACGGATTGGGGAAGGTTTGGATCGGTGCGAACATACATCAGGTCAATATTGGCATTCATTTGACTCACGTTGAAGTTAGTAAGCATTAGACTCTGGAATTCTTCGGACAGCAAATCGGTAAATTGATTCACGCCCATTTCATAAGTCTCCTCTCCGGCGGCGTAGCGTTCATTGTGCTTATCGATCAGCATTTTGTTGTCCTTGAAGATTTGCTTGCGGAGCTGCTCCTCAAACGTATCCAGGTAACTCTTCCCGTGCTCAACCTTAAACATCTCGAACTCCGCCTCCAATACCTCCAGGTACGAGATGTTTGCCTGGACATACCCTACCATGACGATAACCAAAATGCCAATTGCCGCATGCATCTTGCACTTGCACCAAATTTACTCTACTGCTAAAGCTCAGACTTGCCATTACTTATATACCAAAAAGCTTATGCGGGTCCCACATCAACAACAATGCTCCATTGTGACTAATACTCTTGGTTTTGTGGTCAGCTTGGCAGAGTCCTGCATCAATATACGCGTTACTCTAAGAGTAACAGGGTTTATTATATTAGCTTGATATTATATCAGGGAGAAAGAGACGTGGCAGAGTCCATCAAGTATATACATATGTTCTTGATCAGCTTCTATAGCCGAGTCTATATAGCCTTCCCGTGAGTCGATTTGTCTGTATGTTGGAGGTGAAAGAGCTCAAGAGGTCGCAAATTGGTTTACTATGTGTCATTGCTGCAACAATCAGTCGATAAAACGATCTAAATATTAAGTAGTATACAAAAATGCTGAGTAACTGGTATTTCAAAGACGCGAGGCGGCTTTAACATACTTGTGTTTATTAATAATTGTATGTGTTATCGGTAATAAGTATAATTACATTTTTTTGTTCAACCCATACAATGAAATAAACTTTAAAGTCATTCAATATGGGCCTTTTTTTATATGTTTACTACTGCTATTCGTTTGTTTTAAATAATTATTGGAATTATAATTAAAATTATAAAGTGTCATAGGAATTATAGTTTCATTTGCAAAAACCCATCGCCCATGTTTATTTATTGGTTTGTGTCTAGACTAAAAATGTTCTCTGCTTAATTAAGTTAATTTAAAGCTTGATTTAAAAACTTATCTTGGGACTAAAATGTTTAGCGTTTAATATCAGTTCATTTTATTTATACAATGCAATTTTTATCTTTGCTTTCTTTTATTAATTGAATATAATAATTTAGAGCAAATGATGACTCTGCAGGGCATCGGCGGAGCCGGAGAACGTCCTACAGGCAAACAGATGCCTTAGTTTGTAGTGGGACTACAGCTTGATTTTTTTACCAATCGGAATTAAAGTTCTATTGAAAGGAAGCAGTTCTTCTTAAAGATTCATTATTTTGGAACTTCGTCTTAAGGCCGACCAGAAAAGTCGTCCACGATCTGGTGGTACAGCCCACCAAGAGGTTATTGACCGCGTCATTGGTTGGCGATTTAAGTCTAAATTTGTCACAATAGAAATTATCATTTAATAACAATAACAAGATAGAAAAGTACGGTCGAGCATGCCCGACCGTATAATACTCTCTGCATTTTTTCCCGATTTAATTATTAAAATCAATCTAAAGATTTTGCAATAAGTAGTAACGGCATTAAAACACTTTGAAACAAAAACAATCTAAGCAGATCACACACACATACATCTGTTTGTCTGTATGCGAATCCACATACGTTTGACAATATATGATGCATATATGTCTGTATGTGTATATTTGGCGCGCCCATCGTCTGTGGGCATCGCTGCCGCCACACAAGAAACGTGCTTGTATGTTTCTGTCTCGGTTGCACTCATACGTTAATATTGCGTTTAATTATCAATATTGTAACGCTTTTAGTTTTCTTGTTTATAGTCCGATTTTAATGCGACTTTCAGGATAGTTTTATATATGGAGTTAGCCTCCACTCAAATTATTCATTTACAATGATGTACTATTTAAACAAATGACTAAACATGGAACGAAAGTTGAGAATTATTTTTATGTATTGTGGGAAAAAGGGGCGTGGCAGTCAAAAATTTTAAATGCCAATGCATTTATGCTGTCGTTATGAACGCTCCATATCAAAATTGGTGATCCTAGGTGCCATGGTTACTCAGATATTCGCCGAAAAAGACGAGTTTTTCCGAGGTGTGTCTAGTTTTTTGCTCATTGTGGGCGAATGGGCGTGGCATCGAAAAAAAAAAGATCATTGTATTGACTGACTAAATATGTGATCGATTGACACAAAGCTCGAACTTGTAGCTCTTACCATCTCTCAAATCTGTTGGTTCATACGGACGGACAGACGGACATGGCTATATCGACTTGGCTTGTGATGCTGATCAAGAATATATATACTTTGTGGGGTCTGCCACGCCTCCTTCTGCCTGTTGCACAAACCCAATATACTCTTGCAGAGAGTATAAAAATTACTATTTGAGTTTTTTATCAACAGATGTTTGTTCGTTAGTCATTTATTTATAGTAGTTCAGAGATCGGTTTATTGTTTGTTGTAGGACAATTTCTTTACATTATTAGACCCCATACTCTAGAAAAGATTAGAGGGGTTTATTAAGTTTGTCAGAAGCAAAATGTGCGTAACACGCAGAAGGAGGCGTGGCAGACCCCATAAAGTATATATATTCTTGATCAGCACCAACAGCCGAGTCGATATAGCGATGTCCGTCTATCCGTTCGTATGAACACCTGGATCTTTTAAACTACGAAAGCTAGAAGCACCAAATTTGGAATGAAAGTCCGTTATCTTCGCGAGCAGATCAAGTTTCAAATCGTTGCCACGCCCCTTAATTGAGGTCATAGGTTCGAATGCTGCCAATGAGAATTGATAATTTTTTTTTTTAAATTTCAATTAAAAATGTACATATAAATTTTAATTTTTTAATTTCGTTATAAAATTTTAATTTAAATTAAATACAAAAGCGCATTACTATGGGAGTACGGGGTCTTTTACAGTCGGCTCGATCGACTGTAGCCTTTCTTACTTGTATTTTTTGCAGCGCCCGTGTTTTACCGTGCCGAGTCCGTGCGTGCCGTGGCTCTAAAAAAAAATTCCGTGTTGGGCCTCAACCGTGCTTGGGTCGTTTTAGCTGCCCGCGGACGCTGGCCGCTCCAAATACACACATACATATATGCATTGCATATATAATGTCAATCGTATGTATGTGTGTTTGCATACAAGAAAAACAGATGTATGTGTGATTATGTATCGATTGTTTTTGTTCCAACGTGTTCTAATACAAGTACTACCCATTGTAATATATCGATAGCGATTTTAATAATTTTATCGGGAAAATACAGAGAGTATTATACGATAGAGCGTGCTCGACTGTACTTTTCTTTCTTGTTAAATAAGCGATTGATGGTTTAGTTAACTTTTATTTCATTAAGTGTACAGCTAAGGTATTGACTTAGTGGACTTCTGGGTAGACGCCATAGCTGGCTACGTGACACATATTGTTGTGATTACGGGCAAGGCGCATGTATCCTTGTTCTCCCCAAGGACCCCATGAGTTTTTGATGAGCCAGTAATTGGGACCGTATCCCACGACAATGACGGCATGATTAACTGGGCCTTTGCAACTATTGGTGTTAAAAATACCGCCACGATAGTGGTGGAATTGTGTTGCATCGACGGCAACAGCTACTGGCCCCTTATTTGCAACAGCTGAGGCCAAAGCTTGTTCATTTCCCTGTACTTGGATCACTGACTGAACTCTGGCGCCGATACTGTTACGTTTGAAGCGGCAAGCTCCATCACGTGCCTCATAAGGATACGAAGCGTCTGTGTCGATGCCACCGTTGTCCTTGATGTAGTGCAGCGCGGATGCTGGCCACCCACCGTGGCAACCATGATTGTTGTACTTGGAGGAGCAGTCCACTAGATTCTGTTCCGATAGTGGAATCAATTGCTTGGTCTTGATAAAATGGTGACTCTCGAGAGCGCCGGCTGCGGCAAATGCCCAGCAGGATTGACAGTTTCCCTGATGCTTCACCTTGGTAACTGCTTTCTTGGCACGCCAGTCCACGGATTGGGGAAGGTTTGGATCGGTACGAACATACATCAGGTCAATATTGGCATTCATTTGACTCACGTTGAAGTTAGTAAGCATTAGACTCTGGAATTCTTCGGACAGCAGATCGGTAAATTGATTCACGCCCATTTCATAAGTCTCCTCTCCGGCGGCGTAGCGTTCATTGTGCTTATCGATCAGCATTTTGTTGTCCTTGAATGCTCCATTGTGACTAATACTCTTGGTTTTGTGGTCAGCTTGGCAGAGTCCTGCATTAATCCAGGGTTTATTATAATCGCTTGATATTATATCAGGGAGGAGGAGACGTGACAGAGTCCATCAAGTATATACATATGGGCAATTCTCTAGTGTCGAACGTGACATTCGTACGCATTCAAAGTAAAACAAGAAAGAAAAGTACAGTCGAGCACGCCCGACCGTATAATACTCTCTGCATTATAATCCTGATTAAATTATTAAAATCGGTATCGAGATATTACAATGTGCAGTACTTCCATTAAAACACCGTGAAACAAAAACAATCTATGCATAATCACACATACATCTGTTTGTTTGTATAAGAAAACACATACGTTTGACATTATATGTGTTCATACATGTATGTATGTGTGTATTCGGCGCGGCCAGCGACTGCCGACTGCGCTGCCGCCACACAAGCCGAGAAAACGTTTGATCACGGTTGTGTGTTTCTGTCTCGCTTGCACTCAGTAGTGATATTGCGTTCAATTATCAATATTGTAACGCTTCTAGTTTTCTTGTTTATAGTCCGATTTTAATGCACCTTTCAGGAATAGTTTGATATAGTTAGCCTCCACTCGAATTATACAATTGCAATGCTGTACTATATGAACAAATGCCTAAAAACGGAACGAAAGTTGAGAGTTATTTTTATGTATTGCGAGAAAAAGGGGGGGTGGCAGAACAAAATTTTAAATGCCAATGCATTTAGGGTGTCGCTAATAACGCTCCATACCAAAATTGGTAATCTTAGGTGCCATAGTTACTGAGATATTCGCCGATAACACCGGTTTTTTCCGAGGTGTGTCTAGTTTTTTGCTCTTTGTGGGCGAATGGGGCGTGGCATCGAAAAACAAAAAGATTCTTGTATTGCCTGACTAAATATGTGATCGATTGACACCAAGCTCAAACTTGTAGCTCTTACCATCTCTGAAATCTGTTTGTTCATACGGACGGACAGACAGACAGACAGACAGACGGACATGGCTATATCGACTCGGCTTGTGAACCTGATCAAGAATATATATACTTTATGGGGTCTGCCACGCCTCCTTCTGCCTGTTACATACTTTTGCACAAACCCAATATACTCTTGCAGAGAGTATAAAAAATGAATGCCAAAACATTTTTCCATTTTGAACAAGTAGGAAAGGCTACAGTCGATCGAGCCGACTGTAAAAGACCCCGTACTGCCATAATAATGCGCATTTGTATTTAATTTGAATTAAAATTTTATAACGAAATTTAAAAATTAAAATTTATATGTATATTTTAAATTGATATTTAAAAAAAAATAAAACTAGCAATTCTCATTGCCAGCATTCGAACCCACGACCCTCAGGCAACGATTTCACATCGCGCCGTAACTCTACCATTCGCACCACGCGCTACTTTCAAGCATGTTCCGCTTATTCGCATTTACATGTTATACATACAAGTACACACTCGTTTGAAATTATGTGTATGCACATATGTATGTACGCGTGCCTAGCACTGGTCGGCACGGTAGCGTCGCAGCGACGCAGCGTCTGCGAGCAGCGCTGACGTCACACAGGCGGCGAAATTGCAGCTAAATTACATAAACTTTCTAACCTAATAACTTTTTTGTTAATTGACGGATTTTAACGCCGCTTGGAATATAGTTTGATATGATATTCCTCTCTTCGAATAATTAATTATAAACACTTTACTATTTGACTAAATGCCTTAAATCCTGCAAATTTTGAGCTTGCAATTTTGAAAGTTTTTTAGCTTTTATGAGAAAAGGGGGCGTGGCAGGCCAAAAATTTGAAAGGCATTGCATTAAGGCTGTCTCTAGCAACTCTAGCAACCAGAAATGGTGTTCCTAAGTTCCATAGTTACTGAGTTATTGGCCTAAAACTACACTTTTTTTCGAGGTGTATCTGGTTTTTTGCTCATTGCGGGGGCGGTAAGGGGCGTGGCAAAAATTTGAAATAAACTTAACCTGCGTAAGATAATAACGGACTTTCATTATAAATTTGGTGGCTCTAGCTTTTGTAGTTTAAAAGATCCAGGTGTTCATACGGACAGCCTTAATGCAATGCCATTCAAAATTTTGGCCTGCCACGCCCCCTTTTCTCATAAAAGCTAAAAAACTTTCAAAATTTCAAGCTCAAAATTTGCAGGATTTAAGGCATTTAGTCAAATAGTACAGTGTTTATAATTAATTATTCGAAGAGAGGAATATCATATCAAACTATATTTCAAGCGGCGTTAAAATCCGTCAATTAACAAAAAAGTTATTAGGTTAGAAAGTTTTTGTAATTTAGCTGCAATTTCGCCGCCTGTGTGACGTCAGCGCTGCTCGCAGACGCTGCGTCGCTGCGATGCCGCCGTGCCGACCAGTGCTAGGCACGCATACATACATATGTGCATACACATAATTTCAAACGAGTGTGTACTTGTATGTATAACATGTAAATGCGAATAAGCGGAACATGCTTGAAAGTAGCGCGTGGTGCGAATGGTAGAGTTACGGCGCGATGTGAAATCGTTGCCTGAGGGTCGTGGGTTCGAATGCTGGCAATGAGAATTGCTAATTTAATTTTTTTTAAATATCAATTTAAAATATACATATAAATTTTAATTTTTAAATTTCGTTATAAAATTTTAATTCAAATTAAATACAAATGCGCATTATCATGGGAGTACGGGGTCTTTTACAGTCGGCTCGATCGACTGTAGCCTTTCCTACTTGTTTTTTACTTTTTTTGGAGTAGTACATGAATATCGTACATATTGCATCGTTCATTTTACATTTTTCTTTTACTCTTTAATAATAAATGAAGATTATAAAAGCTAGTTTCATTGCATGACGTCACACAGGCGGCGAAATTGCAGCTAAATTACATTCAATTTGTAACGTTGTAGTTTTCTTGTTAATAGACGGATTTAAATGCCGCGTACAGCGATAGTTTGATATGATATTCCCCTACACGAATAAATAATTACAAACACTGTACTATTTGACTAAATGCCTTAAACCCGGCGTTGAAGCTTAACAGTTTTTTAGCTCATATAAGAATCCCCTTGCGTAGCAGCTCAAAATTTGGCATTGTATTAAGGATGTCTCTTGGAACCTGCTTACGGGAATTGGTGTTCCTAAGTGCCATAGTTACTGAGATATTAACACAAAACATACATTTTTTCGAGTTGTGTCTGGTTTTTTGCTCATTGCGGGGGCGGTAAGAGCCGTTGTAACAATTTGAAATATACTTGATCTGCCTGACATAATAAAGGACTTTCATTCTAAATTTTGTGCATCTAGCTTTTGTAGTTTAAAAGATCCAGCATAAAGACCCATGTTGCCAATGACTCCTTCCAAATTTTCTTGAAGAATTTTAAAGTATTGCTCCTTACTCATTATTCCATCGATTAACACTAAGGTCCAAACTCCATTTTTACAAATACAGCCCCAAACCATTGTGGAACCGCCACCGCGCTTAACGGTTTGACGCACTGTATTTGCTGATTGGACTGTGGGATCCCTTGTCCATGTTGGTTAGCATTGTTTAAACTTCTTATTTGTAGCTTACGGCATCCCAATCAGCTAAAGTCCCATTCTTATGCATTGCAATGCATTGTAGCAAAGTTTCCACGAAAGCTAATGTGACTTTAAGCTAGTAATGGTTTTTTTTATACTCTCTGCAAGAGTATATTGGGTTTGTGCAAAAGTACGTAACAGGCAGAAGGAGGCGTGGCAGACACCAAATAGTATATATATTCTTGATCAGCATCACAAGCCGAGTTGATATAGCCATGTCCGTCTGTCCGTATGAACAAACACATTTTAGAGATGGTAAGAGCTACAAGTTCGAGCTTGGTGTCAATCGATCACATATTTAGTCAGTCAATACAAGAATCTTTTTTTTTTAGATGACACTCCCCGTTCGCCCATAATGAGCGAAAACTAGACACACCTAGGAAAAAATTTGTGTTTTCGGCAAATATCTCTGTAACTATGGCACCTAGGATCACCAATTCTGGTATGGAGCATTCCTAGCGAAAGCGTAAATGCTTTGGCATTTTTTTGGACTGCCACGCCCCTTTTTCCCACAATACATAAAAATAATTCTCAACTTTGTAATTGTAATTGTATAATTCGAGTGGAGGCTAACTATATCAAACTATTCTAAAAAGACGCATTGAAATCGGATTATAAACAAGAAAACTAGAAGCGTTATGATATTGATAATTGAACGCAATATCAAGGTATGAGTGCAAGCAAGACAGAAACATACAAGCGTGATCGAACGTTTTATCTGCTTGTGTGGCGGCAGCGCTGCCCGCAGACGCTGGCTGCGCCGAATACACACATACATACATATAATGTCAAACGTATGTGTATTCGCATACAAACAGCTGTTTGATTTTGCTTCGATTGTTTTTGTTTCAACGTAGTTTAATGCAAGTACAAAACATTGTAATATCTCTATACCGATTTTTGTCTAAATGTGTCTGCGTTTTTAATGTCACGGCTCGCCGCGCCACTGATATTGAGACTACTACTCCTTTCCATGTTCGCTTTAGAAGGATTGGTGACAGCTCCAGGTGGCATAAACTTGATGATCGTAAGTGCCATCAACTACTAAATATGTGACCGATTGAGGCCAATCTCGTACCTGCAGCTCTTACCATCTCTGAAATCAGTTTGTTCATACGGACGGACAGAAAAATGGACATGGCTATATCGACTGGGCTTGTGATGCTGATCAAGAACATTATAAGTGCTACATAATTTTGCAAAAAATATAAAATCATGCATGCAGGTTTTAAGCCATTTGTTCTTATTGTACATTAAGATTATGTGAAATTCGTTTGGTTTCGTTTATATCAAACCATCCTGAAAGGTGCATTAAAATCCAATTCGCTTTGTCAATGCGTGTTTTCAAGCGTGACAGCAATATACGAAATCAACAACGCTGACCGCGGAATCTGGCCGTGCCAACCAATGGTACATGTACTTATATACAATGTTAAGTGTTATGTGGAGAGCTAGTTTGTTTGGTTTCACATCACTGCATTTGCACTCGTTTGCACTTTTACTATAAATATAAATTTTCATTGTGAATTTTAAAGTGATTAAATTTAAAAGTTGATAACTTTCAAAGAAAGGGATCGCTTCGTTCAGAAAGGTAATTATCATGGCGTGTTTTGTAAGCCATTATAAAGTATTTTAACCAAATTTTTGTCAAATACAAACTAAACGTCGCGGCTCTATTCCGGTTAGCACCTCCTCAGACTCCGAAAAGGACGTTGTGTCCGAGAAACAAACACAAAAGACGAAAAATAAAATATCTGAAGTTTGGAAATATTTTATGCGGTCCGACGACAAAAAATTTGCAAAGTGCCTAAACTGCGCAAAAGAATATAAAACAAGCGGAAACACTTCCAATTTGCGGGACCATTTAAAAAAATTTTATCCAGATTTAAAAGACACGCACCAGATTCTAGCACAACAGCTACACTTGCTGATAACGACAACACAGCATCTACAAGCAGCAGTTGCAGGTCCAGTATGCGCTCTATGGGCTCGTATTTTAAAAGAGCCGTATTCAACGATGCAAACAGTAAGCGAAAGAATGATATTGACAGAGCCCTAACCGAGATGATAGCCAAAGATGTGCAGCCGTACAGCGTCATCGAAAATGAAGGCTTTATAAAGTAGTCTTGGATCCAAGGTACAAGCTTCCAAGTCGAACGCAATTAAGAGATTTGCTGATGATGATGTTGGAGAGTATATCAAATATTGCCGTCACATGCGACTTGTGGACCTCAAGTGTAAATGTAAACTATATAACCGTAACATGCCACTTTGTTCATGAGTATACCATAAAAAGAGCATCGTTAGCCACACGCAAGTTAAGTGACCCAACTAATCACTCGGCTCAAAATATTGCAAACATCTTGCGAGAAATACTAAACTTTTCGAATGTTTACGAAAAAACTGTTTGCATCGTTACAGACAATGCCTGTGCAATGCTAAAAGCGTGTGAATTATTAAAAATACGGAATCTTCCATGCTTTGCTCATACCTTAATTTTGGTTGTCCAAGATGGACTCCAATTGGATAAAGACGAAGCATTTAAGGCTTTATTTACAAAATGTAAGGTGATAGTGAAATTTTTTAAGAAAAGTTCCATAGTAAATGAAAAATTCAAAATGGTTCAAGATAAATTTGCTTACACCCTTTTACAAGAAATGCCTTCAAGGTGGAACAGTTTCTATTACATGATACAACGAATCCTGGCAACGCACGAAGCTATTGCAACGGTTCTTCTGTCCACTAAGCATGCACCTCTTCCATTTACGGCTGAAGAAATAAATATTCTAAAAGATATTGAAAAAATATTGTCATTTTTCCATCAAATTAGTAAAAGGATTTGTGGCAACGTTTGTGACAGTTTCATTAATTATACCTTTGACATATGGCCTGTACCGAAAAATACTAAGTCTTTCATCACAATGGCAAACTCAGGAAGGAGAGACAATGAAAAATATATTATTGGAGTCCATTTCAAATGGGCTGTCTACGTACTAGGAACGAATTGTGACGAGAATAGCAACAATAATAGATTCGAGGTTTAAAAGGGATTGATTTCAGCATAATGTGAATGCAGAGGAACCAGAAAAACTTTTGGAAAATGAATTGGTGAATTGCACTAGTGAGGAAATCCATATCAACGCCGATTTGGACCACAGCACCAAGACGCAGGACTCCTTCCTTGATTTTTTAGATCACCATGCCAACGATAAACGTGGAAATGCGCGCTCTGATGCCATAATCGTCATGCGGCAGTATTTGGAGAGAGCTCTAGCTCTTCAACATATTGATCCCTTATTATGGATTAAGGTTAAATTAAATAATTAATTATTGATAAACAACATCTAATTTTAACATAAAATTTTATTACAGGTTAACCAGATGGACTTTCCATGTATGAATAAGTCAATTTCAAGATATTTGTGCATCCCCGTAACATCTGTCGAGTCCGAAAGGGCGTTTAGCAAGGCGGGACAAATTGTTTCTGACAGAAGAACGCGACTTAAGGAAGAGAACATAAACGTTCTTTTATTTTTAAATCAAAACTTTGGATTAAGTTATATTCTTAAATGAAACAATCATTATATGTATATACATATGTACATGAAATTATGTATGAAAACTTAAAAAGGATTCCTATGTAAATTATCTTGTTATTAACAAAAAATTAATAAAAATAATCTAACAAAATATTAGATTTTTTTTTAACCTCAAATCAAACAACTGTTGCACTGTTTTTTTTTGACTATCGATCCACTATCGATAGTACTATCATCACTATCGATGGTTTCGAAAAAACTATCATCCGAAAATGTTCATACTAAGCATTTTCAACCGATTGTTCCTATGGGAGCTATATGATATAGTGGTCCGATTTGGATGAAATTTGGTCAATAGATGGGACACAATTAGAAATTCATTCTCCTTGAATTTCGTTTAAATCGGTCAATAGACACCGAAAATGTTCATACTAAGCATTTGAACCGATTGTTCCTATGGAAGCTATATGATATAGTGGTCCGATTTGGATGAAATTTGGTCAATAGATGGGACACAATTAGAAATTCATTCTGCGTGAATTTCGTTTAAATCGGTCAATAGACACCGAAAATGTTCATACTAAGCATTTTCAACCGATTGTTCCTATGGAAGCTATATGATATAGTGGTTCGATTTAGATGAAATTTGGTCAATAGATGGGACACAATTAGAAATTGATTCTGCGTGAATTTCGTTTAAATCGGTCAATAGACACCGAAAATGTTCATACTAAGCATTTTCAACCGATTGTTCCTATGGAAGCTATATGATATAGTGGTCCGATTTAGATGAAATTTGGTCAACAGATGGGGGACAATAAGAAATACATTCTGTGTGAATTTCGTTGAAATCGGTCAATAGACACCGAAAATGTTCATACTAAGCATTTGAACCGATTGTTCCTATGGGAGCTATATGATATAGTGGTCCGATTTGAAATTTGGTCAACAGATGGGGGACAATGAGAAATACATTCTCCGTGAATTTCGTTGCAATCGGTCAATAGACACCGAAAATGTTCATACTAAGCATTTTCAACCGATTGTTCCTATGGGAGCTATATGATATAGTGGTCCGATCTGGCCGATTTTTACATATGAACTGCGTGCAGAGAGAATACAGGCCTGTACCAAATTTCATTAAGATAGCTTTAAAACTGAGAGACTAGTTCGCATAGAAACAGACGGACAGACAGACGGACATTGCTATATCGACTCGGCTGTTGATGCTGATCAAGAATATGTATACTTTATGTGGTCGGAAACGCTTCCTTTAATGCGTTACAAACATCGTGACAAAAACAATATACCCTCTGCAAGGGTATAATAATTTGATCAAATAATCGGAAACAAAATGCAGGCGTGTCTGGCGTGCTCGACTGTACTTTTCATACCTTAAATTCTTGATTTAGATAATTTTTGATGACTTGTCCACTCATTTTGTTATACCCTTGCAGAGGGTATATTGTTTTTGTCACGAAGTTTGTAACGCATTGAAGGAGGCTTTTCCGACCATATAAAGTATATATATTCTTGATCAGCATCAACAGCCGAGTCGATATAGCCATGTCCGTCTGTCCGTCTGTTTCAATGCGAACTAGTCTCTCAGTTTTAAAGCTATCTTAATGAAACTTGGTACAGATGTGTATTCTCTCTGCACGCAGATCATTTGTAAAAATCGGACAGATCGGACCACTATATCATAAAGCTCCCATTGGAACAATCGGTTCAAATGCTTAGTATGAACATTTTCGGTGTCTATTGACCGATTTCAACGAAATTCATACAGAATGTATTTCTCATTGTCCCCCATCTGTTGACCAAATTTCATCCAAATCGGACCACTATATCATATAGCTCCCATAGGAACAATCGGTTCAAATGCTTAGTATGAACATTTTCGGTGTCTATTGACCGATTTCAACGAAATTCATACAGAATGTATTTCTCATTGTCCCCCATCTGTTGACCAAATTTCATCCAAATCGGACCACTATATCATATAGCTCCCATAGGAACAATCGGTTCAAATGCTTAGTATGAACATTTTCGATGTCTATTGACCGATTTCAACGAAATTCATACAGAATGTATTTCTCATTGTCCCCCATCTGTTGACCAAATTTCAAATCGGACTACTATATCATATAACTAGCATAGAAATAATTGGTTAAAAAAATCAAATTAATGCAATATTCATGACTGCAAGGGTATTTAATCTTCGGCGAGCCGAAGATAACCGTTTTTTCTTGTTTTTTACTGCCATAGTAATATTTTGAATCGCCCTATTCGTCGTCAACAGTTTATCACGAAGTTGGGGCCGGTCTGGTAAATCTTCATTTATAATGCACAAATTTTATCATTATATTTAGTTATGCAATGCATAACATATATGCAAATAGGGGTGGCTGACTTTATAGAGACTAAAATTAAGTTTCACTCACTTTACATTTTTAGACCCTGTACTCTAAAAAAGAGTAGAGGATCTTTAAAACTACAAAAGCTAGAGCCACCAAATTTATAATGAAAGTCCGCCATTAAGTCAGGCAGGTTAAGTTTATTTCAAATTTTTGCCTCGCCCCTTACTGCCCCCGCAATGAGCAAAAAACCAGACACACCTCGAAAAAAAAATGTAGTTTTAGGCCAATAACTCAGTAACTATGGCACTTAGGAACACCATTTCTGGTAAGCAGGTTGCTAGAGACAGCCTTAATGCAAGCCATTCAAAATTTTGAGCAGCCACGTCCCCTTTTCTCATATGAGCTAAAAAAAACTTTTAAACTTCAAACCAGGATTTAAGGCATTTAGTCAAATAGTACAGTGTAGTACATCATATCAAATGTAGAATATCATATCAAACTTTCCTCCAAGGGGCGTTAAAATCCGTCCATTAACAAAACAGTTAGAAGGTTAGAAAAATTATGTAATTTAGCTGAAATTTCGCCGCCTGTGTGACGTCAGCGCTGCGACGCTGCCGTGCCGACCAGTGCTAGGCACGCATACATACATATATGCATACACATAATTTCAAACGAGTGTGTACTTGTATGTATAACATGTATATGCGAATAAGCGGAACATGCTTGAAAGTGCCGCGTGGTGCGAATGGTAGAGTTGAGGCGCGATGTGAAATCGTTGCCTGAGGGTCGTAGGTTCGAATGCTGGCAATGAGAATTGCTAATTTAATTATTTTCTAAATATCAATTCAAAATATACATATAAACTTTAATTTTTAAATTTTGTTATTAAATTTTAATTCAAATTAAATACAAATGCGCATTACTATGGGAGTACGCGGTCTTTTACAGTCGGCTCGATCGACTGCAGCCTTTCTTACTTGTTATAAATTTATTTATTCCATCGCGAAAGAAATTATAAATATATTAACGAAATACACTATTTATATTTTTAAAGAGCAGATCTAAATTGTGACTCAACTCGGTTTGGATAAACTCCACAACTTAGATCAGTATGGAAAAAAGGCAAATGATGCAATCTGGCAGAGATTATTCATATTACGAGCAATTTTCATGTAGCCTTTAGAGCCCCAGCTCGTTCCCCAGCTGTTCTTGATCATCCAATAGGCTTGTCCCTTTTTATCATGACCATAGCCCACAACAGCTACAGCGTGGTTCGGTGGATAACGGCAATTGGGATCCGAGTAGACTCCGCTATGATAATGCCGAATATTCGTCGCATCGATTCCAACGGCAGCGGGACCAAAGTTTGCCAAAGCCGCCGCCAAAGCCATTTCATTGTTACTTTCGACTATAGAAACTCCTTTGATACGTGCACCTACATGATTTTCATTAAATCGACAATCGCCCTGGAAACTTTCATAGGGGTACGAGCTCTCGGTATCTACGCCCTGGTTATCCCTTACATACAGAAGAGCGAGCACGGGCAGGCCACCGTAACATCCTTGATTATTGTAGGGCTGTATGCTACTGCAATCAAGAAGATTCTGCTCTGAGAGGGAAACTAATTGGCCCGTATTTTTAAAGTGGTAGGTTTCCAATACGGCTATTGAGGCAAAGCTCCAGCAGGAACCACAACTGAACTGATTCTTTATGGGAGTTACACCTTGTTTTTGAACCCAATCCACGCTATCTGGAATTTGTACATTTTGGGATGGGGAGTATACAAAGTCGATATCTTCTATATAGTTGGTATAGTTGGTATCATAAAGCCTTGGGAGCATGCGGTTTCTGAATTCCTCGTCCAACAAGTCCGTATATGCGTTTACTCCCATCTTGTAAGTCTCTTCTCCGGATTCATATCTCAAATTATGCTGATCGATTAAGTTTTTATTGTCCAGGAATATTTGCCTTCGGTAGAGCTCCTCATCGAAGTCCTGATAGTTTTTCTCGTATTCCAATTTGAATGACTCCCAATGCTCTTCGGCAATGATTCTTTCATATAGGTAATCCTGGGCCAGGCTTGAGCCTATCAATGCACAAATTAAAAAAAACAACTTCATTATTCACTTTTTTAGACGAAACTAATTTAATTATACAAAAGTTCTCCCTTTTATATGCTAATAACACCCATTAAATATCCATATATAAATGCATATCGATAAATCTTGTAGTTATCCCGCATTTATTTTTAAGTATAGGGATTTGGTAATACCATTTATTAACAAGTGAGTCATTTATGAGTCTTCATAAATCACCGGATTAAACCTGCACATGGACCATATTAAGGCAAATCGGACCTTGGAAATGAGTGTGTTTAGTATGAAAACTTTGTTGATTTTAGAACCCATATTCAACAAGAAAGAAAAGTACAGTCGAGCACGCCCAACCGTATAATACTCTCTGCATTTTTTTCCCGGTTAAATTATTAAAATCGGTATCAAGATATTACAATATCTAGTACTTGCATTAAAACCAAAGCTCGCAAATAACTTTCGACCGTTTCGTGTTGTCTGCAAATAAGTGTCTTTTTCTTACTCTTTACGAAAAGACTCAGCGAGCAACAGATTTATCGGTTCTTAAATGAGCTCGCTCGCGCTCGAAGCGAACCCGTTTTTATACTCTCTTCAAGAGTATATTGGGTGTATGCAAAGTATGTAACAGGCAGAAGGAGGCGTGGCAGACCCCATAAAGTATATATATTATTGATCAGCATCACAAGCCGAGTCGATATAGCCATGTCCGTTTGTCCGTCCGTATGAACAAACAGATTTCAGAGATGGTAAGAGCTACAAGTTCGAGCTTGGTGTCAATCGATCACATATTTAGTCAGTCAATACAAGAATCTTTTTTTTTTTCGATGTCACGCCCCATTCGCCCACAAAAAGCAAAAAACTAGACACACCTCGAAAAAAATACTGGGTTTTGACGAATATCTCAGTAACCATGGTACCTAGGATCACCAATTATGGTATTGAGGTTCCTAGTGACAGCGTAAATGCATTGGCATTTAAAATTTTGGACTGCCACGCCCCTTTTTCCCACAATTTATAAAAATAATTCCCAACTTTCGTTCCGTTTTTAGGAGTTTGTTCATATAGTACAGCATTGTAATTGTATAATTTGAGTGGAGGCTAATTATATAAAACTATTCCTGAAAGATGCATTAAAATCGGACTATAAACAAGAAAACTGGAAGCGTTACAATATTGATAATTCAATGCAATATCACTACTGAGTGCAAGCGAGACAAAAACATACAAGCGTGATCAAACGTTTTCTCTGCTTGTGTGGCGGCAGCGCAGTCGGCAGTCGCTGGCCGCGCCGAATACACACATACATGTATGAACACATATAATGTCAAACGTATGTGTATTCGCATACAAACAAACATATGTATGTGTAATTATGCATAGATTGTTTTTGTTTCAATGTTTTAATGTAAGTACTGCACATTTTAATATCTCGATACCCATTTTAATAATTTAACCGGGGAAAAAAATGCAGAGAGTATTATACGGTCGGGCGTGCTCGACTGTACTTTTCTTTCTTGTTTTCTATTGAGTTTTGTTCTGGTTGCTCCAAGACCGTTTCGTCGTGTTCAGTGAAGCAAAAAGTCTTTTGCGCATGTATTGGTATACATTTACACGCAAAGGCAAGCAAATCGGTAAGCGTCTGTTTTGCAGACGTAATACATTGTATATTAATTTAAATATAAATTTAAATTTAAAAAAATAATATAAAATAAAATTAAATTTAAATATAAATTTAAATTGTTTTGTTAAACAAATTATATTATTTCTTCTTTACAACAACGAAAATAAATTTGAAGACCGTTTGCTTTGAGTTTTTCGGTCAATCGGTCTTTTGCTGAGTCTCATTGTGCGAGCGTTTCTCGTTGCGCTCTTTACGCACTGCTCAATGAAAGAGCGACATACAAAGAGCTCAACAGAAAGCATAAACAGTGTTGCCGTTTTTTACCGAGCAAAATAAGCTGAATTAGCAAAAAACACAAGCCAAAATAAGCTAAATTCAAAAAAAAAAAAAATATAGCTGAAAAATAAGCTGATTTTTTTAAATTGTTATATTATAAAAAACATATAATTTTAACAAAATTTCATATTTATCAAAAATAAAAAAAAAAACGAAAGAAATTGAAACTTCATATATTAATTGAATTTAAATTATTAAATCTGCAATAAGATCGTCTACTGACTGTTCGGACTCATTATCTACATTATCTATATTTTCTATAGATTTGAGGCAGTTTGGAGGCACTTTATAATCAAAGCAACATTTGTTGTGTCGGCGCAATCCGGATCTAGAATTTAAAAATATTAGTTTTTGTTCTCATGAGACTATCAATTTTGAGACAATATCCAATATCTATATGGAGGTCATCGTAAAAATGGACAGCCAAAAAATTTTTTAAAATGTGTGTGCACTTCGTTCGATGAAGTTTAATGCGAGAAGCACTATTGCTGTCATCAAACTTTGTGGAGCATATGTTGCTCAGATGGTCAACAGGGCTTATTGCCGTATGCTTTGCCACGAAAAGACACAGTGCTACTTCCTGTTCTATGGTCTTGGTCGGCTTTTTTTTAATTCAATTTTTGGGTTCCACTGTGCTGCTTGGAAATGGCATGTGCCCGCAAATCACACAGTTTAGCGTTGATGCTACACTTGCAATAGCTGCAATAAGCCCTTGTCATATCAGTCAAATCCTTTCTCAGCCATTCCCTAAATTCTGAGCTATGTAGCCAGACGTCTCTAACTTTTTGCTTGTAGTTTTCTTTGGGCATTTTTAAAATTTGACAATTACAATTCAACAAGATATGTAGTTATAGATGGAAGCTGTGCAGAAATTAGTGATGTAAGACTTCAATAGTTGCCAGACTGTTATTTTGTCAATTAATCGGTATTTGAGTAACTTTATTATAAAAATTAAAGTGAAATGTTAAGTAAGCTAAAAATAAGCTATTTCGATTCTTAAAAAAGCCAGATTTTCCGCTATCCGCAATTTTCGAATTTTATCCGCAATCGCTCTTGAAAACAAGAAAGAAAAGTACAGTCGAGCACGCCCAACCGTATAATACTCTCTGCATTTTTTTTCCCGGTTAAATTATTATATTAAAATCGGTATCAAGATATTACAATATCTATTACTTGCATTAAAACACGTTGAAACAAAAACAATCTAAGCAAAATCAAACATCTGCTTGTATGCGAATATACATAGAACGTTTGACATTATATGTGTTTATACATGTACATATGTATGTGTGTATTCGGCCAGCGACTGCCGGCCGCGCTGTCGCCACACAAGCAGCGAAAACGTTTCTGTCTCGCTTGCACTCATTAGTGATATTGCGTTCAATTATCAATATTGTAACGCTTATAGTTTTCTTGTTTATAGTCCGATTTCAATGCGACTTTTTAGGATAGTTTAATATAGTTAGCCTCCACTCGAATTACATAATTACAATGCTGTACTATATGAACAAATGCCTGTAGGCGGAAGGAGTTATTTTTATGTATTGTGGGAAAAAGGGGCGTGGCAGTCCAAAATTCTAAGTGCCAATGCATTTGCGCTGCCGCTAGGAACCTCCACACCAAAATTGGTGATCCTAGGTGCCATGGTTACTGAGATATTCGCCGAAAACACCGTTTTTTTCCGAGGTGTGTCTAGTTTTTTGCTCATTGTGGGCGAATGGGGCGTGGCATCGAAAAAAAAAAGATTCTTGTATTGACTGACTAAATACGTGATCGATTGACACCAAGCTCGAACTTGTAGCTCTTACCATCTCTGAAATCTGTTTGTTCATACGGACAGACGGACAGACAGACGGACAGACGGACATGGCTATATCGACTCGGCTTGTGATGCTGATCAATAATATATATACTTTATGGGGTCTGCCACGCCTCCTTCTGCCTGTTACATACTTTTGCACAAACCCAATATACTCTTGCAGAGAGTATAATAAGCCAGATCCGGCCGAAAATAAGCCGAAACGGCAACACTGAGCATAAATGAAGACTGCAAAAGTCTCTTGCTCAGAGCGAGAGCGAGAGAGAATGAACTTTTTCGGTTATGCTCGCAACGAGAGCGCAAGAAGAAAAACGGTCGACAGTCATTTGCGAGCTATGATTAAAACACATTGAAACAAAAACAATCTAAGCATAATCACGCATACATCATACATGCGAATACACATACAGCTATAGTCACATAATTGGTACAAAAAAATGTATATTTTTAAATGTAAATTTAATAATAGTTATAAGGAAAATATATTCGTTGGCATTTTCAAGCCCACTTAGTTAACTAATGAAAAAAAATAAAAAATTTTAATTTTAACTAACTAAAAACGGCACTTAAATATATTATTTAGTACTGTAACCATAATTTTCGATGACAGCTTGACATCTTCTGCTCCTAATCTCCACTAGCTTCTGGCACTTGACCTTGGATATTGAATACCACGTTTCCTTGAGTCCAGACCACAATTCATCCAATTTTTTTGAATTTTTTATCGTAATATAAATTATAACTTCATTCCACAGAGTTTCGAGTTTCCTTCTCAAACCACTCTTTAACGATCTTTGAAGAGTGTTTGGGGTCATTGCCCTGTATGATCGTCCACTTCACAGGCATGTTCTCAAAGGCATATGGTTCCATATTGTTTTTAAAAATGTCCACATACTGGAATTTGTTCATTTCGCCATTAATTCGAACGAGCGGGACCACACCGTGCCAAGAAAAAGCACCTCAACATATGATTCGACCTCCTCCATGTGTAATGGTCTTCGTAGTGTACCTGGGATTGGCCACTTGACTTTTTGGATGACGAACATATGTTTTCCCATCAGGACCCATTCTTTTAATCTTCGTTTCGCCACTCTAGAGCACATTTTTCCAGAATTGGACATCTTTTGAATTTTTTATCGTAATATAAATTATAACTTCATTCCACAGAGTTTCGATGGGGTTAAGGGGGCCATTCCATAACTTGCTGCTTTTCCTTCTCAAACCACTCTTTAACGATCTTTGAAGAGTGTTTGGGGTCATTGCCCTGCATGATCGTCCACTTCACAGGCATGTTCTCAAAGGCATATGGTTCCATATTGTTTTTAAAAATGTCCACATACTGGAATTTGTTCATTTCGCCATTAATTCGAACGAGCGGGACCACACCGTGCCAAGAAAAAGCACCTCAACATATGATTCGACCTCCTCCATGTGTAATGGTCTTCGTAGTGTACCTGGGATTGGCCACCTGACTTTTTGGATGACGAACATATGTTTTCCCATCAGGACCCATTCCTTTATTCTTCGTTTCGCCACTCCAGAGCACATTTTTCCAGAATTGGAGATCTTTCGCATTGTGGGCCTTTGCGAGGCTCATTCTTTTTTTTTTAATCCCTTTTGACAAGAGCGGGGTCTTTCTGCTCATGCTTCCAAATAGTAGGTTTTCATTCAGGTGTCTCGATACAAGTTTTCGGGATACGTTTAAGTGATATTCGTCATTCATTTCCACCATAATCTCACGGGCAGACCTTAAAGGATCACCCATGCTCTTGCGTGCTATGGGCTTATCAATGAAGGGGTCAGTCTTTCTAGGCTTTGGATTCCTGGTTTAGGTTCCATTTAGGTATATTGGACTTGTTTTTACTAATGCAAGTGCATTATAGACCATCATCCTCAAAGAATCCATAAGACGAGCTATTTCTCCTGGCTTTTTGTCTGATTGACTCAACCGGTAAATCAATCGCCTTTCCTCTGTGGTGCAAGTCTTTCCGCTACCCATATTTTAATTGTTTATATAAAATTAGTATTATATTCAAAAATATTCGACAAAACCAGATTTTTTTTCAAAAAAAATGTCATTTTACAAATTTTTGTGCCAATTCTATGTCCAGCTAAAAATCTAAACTATGCTACAAAAATACAGATTAAAAGAAAACCAAGAGAACTAACGGAACAATTAACAGTTATTTTTGATGAGAATGACTCAAAGAAAAATAGTGCATACACAAATATGAAAAAAAATTTGACTATCCGTTGGAAAAAAAATAATTTAAAAATTAACATTTTTTTGTGCCAATTATGTGACCATAGCTGTACGTTTGACATTATATGCAGTGCTGCCAGAATCTTCCAAGTTAAAATTGCTAGATTTAGGAAAAAAAAAAATTGCTAAAAGGTGCTAAAAATTTTCTGAATACTTTTGCGAACCGCTATCAATCGTTATTTTGTGCAATCGATGACAAAAACTTATAAAAAATGCAAAAACTCTAAAGAAAAATTTAAAATTTGCGTTTTTTATAACAAAATAAAAAGTTGTTAGATTTGTGGCTAATAGCAATTAAAAACAAGAAAGAAAAGTACAGTCGAGCACGCCCAACAGTATAATACTCTCTGCATTTTTTTCCCGGTTAAATTATTAAAATCGGTATCAAGATATTACAATGTATTGTACTTGCATTAAAACACGTTGAAACAAAAACAATCTAAGCAAAACATCTGTTTGTATTCGAATACACACACATTTGACATTATATGTGTTTATACATGTACATATGCGTGTGTGTATTCGGCCAGCGACTGCCGGCCGCGCTGTCGCCACACAAGCAGCGAAAACGTTTCTGTCTCGCTCGCACTCATTAGTGATATTGCGTTCAATTATCAATATTGTAACGCTTATAGTTTTCTTGTTTATAGTCCGATTTCAATGCGACTTTTTAGGATAGTTTTATATAGTTAGCCTCCACTCGAATTACATAATTACAATGCTGTACTATATGAACAAATGCCTGTAGGCGGAAGGAGTTATTTTTATGTATTGTGGGAAAAAGGGGCGTGGCAGTCCAAAATTTTAAATGCCAATGCATTTGCGCTGCCGCTAGGAACCTCCACACCAGAATTGGTGATCCTAGGTGCCATGGTTACTGAGATGTTCGCCGAAAACAACGATTTTTTCCGAGGTGTGTCTAGTTTTTTGCTCATTGTGGGCGAATGGGGCGTGGCATCGAAAAAAAAAAAAGATTCTTGTATTGACTGACTAAATATGTGATCGATTGACACCAAGCTCGAACTTGTAGCTCTTACCATCTCTGAAATCTGTTTGTTCATACGGACAGACGGACAGACGGTCAGACGGACATGGCTATATCGACTCGGCTTGTGATGCTGATCAATAATATATATACTTTATGGGGTCTGACACGCCTCCTTCTGCCTGTTACATACTTTTGCACAAACCCAATATACTCTTGCAGAGAGTATAAAAAAAGTTGCAAATTTTTTTAAAAGTTGCCAGATCTAGCAACTAGATAGCTAAACTGGCAGCACTGATTATATGTGTTCATACATGTATGTATGTCTGTATCTGGCGCTGCCAGCGACTGCGGGCAGCGAAAACGTTTCTGTCTCGCTTGCACTCATTAGTGATATTGCATTCAATTATCAATATTGTAACGCTTCTAGTTTTCTTGTTTATAGTCCGATTTTAATGCTTCTTTCAGGAATAGGTTGATATAGTTAGTCTCCACTCAAATTATACAATTACAATGCTGTACTATATGAACAAATGCCTAAAAACGGAACGAAAGTTGAGAACAATTTTTATGTATTATGGGAAAAAGGGGCGTGGCAGTCCAACATTTTAAATGCCAATGCATTTATGCTGTCGTTAGGAACGCTTCACACCAATATTGGTGATCCTAGGTATATGCTATGCTATAGTTACTGAGATATTCGCCGAAAACACCGATTTTTTCCGAGGTGTGTCTAGTTCTTTGATTATTGTGGGCGAATGGGGCGTGGCATCGAAAAACAAAAAGATTCTTGTATTGACTGACTAAATATGTGATCGATTGCCACCAAGCTCGAACTTGTGGCTCTTACCATCTCTAAAATCTGTTTGTTCATACGGACAGACGGACATGGCTATATCGACTCGGCTTGTGACGCTGATCAAGAATATATATACTTTATGGGGTCTGCCACGCCTCCTTCTGCCTGTTACATACTTTTCACAAACCCAATATACTCTTGCAGAGAGTATAAAAATAGTCAAAGGATCAATTCTGAGTAACAGTCGAAAGCAGGCGTGGTCGAACCTACAAAATATATACCAGGAGTGTAAGTTGAAGTTTTGGGGTTTTTAGACCCCGTACTCTAAAAAAGAGTAGAGGGGTCTATTAGGTTAGTCAGAAGCGAAATGTGCGTAACAGGCAGCCGAGTCGATATAGCAACGTCCGTCTATCTGTCCGTCCGTCCGTATGAACACCTGGATCTTTTAAACTACAAAAGCTAGAGCCACCAAATTTATAATGAAAGTCCGCCATTAAGTCAGGCAGGTTAAGTTTATTTCAAATTTTTGCCACGCCCCTTACCGCCCCCGCAATGAGCAAAAAACCAGACACACCTCGAAAAAAAAATGTAGTTTTAGGCCAATAACTCAGTAACTATGGCACTTAGGAACACCATTTCTGCTAAGCAGGTTGCTAGATACAACCTTAATGCAATGCCGTTCAAAATTTCAAGCTCAAAATTTTCAGGATTTAGGACATTTAGTCAAATAGTACAGTGTTGTAATTAATTAATTAAAATTAGGAATATCATATCAAACTATATTCCAAGTGGCGCTAAAATCCGTCAATTACCAAAAAAGTTAGAACCTTAGAAAGTTTATGTAATTTAGCTGCAATTTCGCCGCCTGTGTGACGTCAGCGCTGCTCGCAGACGCTGCGACGCTGCCGTGCCGACCAGTGCTAGGCACGAATACATACATATGTGCATACACATAATTTCAAACGAGTGTGTACTTATATGCATAACATGTAAATGCGAATAAGCGGAACATGCTTGAAAGTAGCGCGTGGTGCGAATGGTAGAGTTACTGCGCGATGTGAAATCGTTGCCTGAGGATCGTAGGTTCGAATGCTGGCAATAAAAATTGCTAATTTAATTTTTTTTAAATATCAATTCAAAATATACATATATATTTTAATTTTTAAATTTCGTTATAAAATTTTAATTCAAATTAAATACAAATGCGCATTATTATGGGAGTACGGGGTCTTTTACAGTCGGCTCGATCGACTGTAGCCTTTCTTACTTGTTTCAGTAGGTGGCGCTAGCAGAATAGAGTCATTAATATGATTTGTTTTCTATTGAATTAACCTACAACCTCGTACTCTAAAACAAGAGAATAAAGTACAGTCGAGCACTTCAGATCGTATAATACTCTTTGCTTTTATTCCCGTTTATATTATTGAAACCGGTGTTTGTGTATTACAATGAATAGTACTTGCATCAGAAGGCGTTGAATCAAAAAGCTACATCTGACCAGCGCCTGCGGCAGCTCTGCCGCCATACAGGTAGCGAAAGCGCTTGAACATATGTTTGAATGTATCTGACTCGCTTGCACACATGCATTGACATTACGATCAATAATCAATATTGTTACGTTTCAGTCTTTCTTGTTTATAGTCCGATTGTTATTCAACTTTCAGAATAGCTTGATAAAATGAATCTGCACAAGAATTATAAATTGCAATACTGTACGGTAAGAATATAAAAGTCTTAAAAACCGCATTAAAGTTTTAAAATTATTTTATTTCTTGTGGGGGCGTGGTAGCCAATGGGGCGTGACATCGAAAAAGGAATAAGGAAGCGTTTTTGATCCCATAAAGTACATATTTTCTTAATCAGCATCAGCAGTCGAGACGATATAGTAATTCACGTCAGTCTGTCCGTCCGTATGAATGCAAGTCCGTCTCCTTCGTGAGCAGATAAAATTTATTTCAAATTGGTTGTTGTTATTCTTACCACGTTTGATTGTGATTGGACAACTGTATCCTATAGCTCCCAAAGGGTAAATTGGTAAACATTTACTTATATGTATGTTAAAATGTTTTTCTTCTGACCAAACAGTACACTCTTTGAGTAAATGAATATTTCGAAGTTTCCGTCGAACGAAAACCTAAAACAATGTTAGCCCTTTAATTACCCATAGATTTAATTTCTAGTAATTAGCTATACTTACGTAAATAGCATTATTTGGGAGAGATATCAGTATCCAATGCAAGGGAAAGTGTCTCACGTGTTTAGAACATCTGAGTTGCAATTGTATATAAATGGGGTAAAATGTCGAACCCAGTAAAGTGAGTACTCATTGTATTTTAAAGTGAGTTGTAGCCAGCCATAAGCCGTAATGAAGGTAGCTCTTGTACTTTTGGCTCTGATCGGAGTGGGAGAAGCTTTAAACCTGACGAGCGCTTTAAAGGAGCAGTTCAGGATCTTTAAATTGGAGAACAGTAAAGTTTATGGGGATCTAAAGGAGGAGCAATACCGCCTTCAAATCTACTTAACCAACCGTCAAATAATTGCCAGGCATAATCAGCGTTTTATGGCCGGAAAAGAGACCTTCCAAATGGGAGTTAATGAATTTACTGATTTGTTACCGCAAGAATTCAGGAACCTTATGCTTTCCAGCATAAATGTCGCCGATTTAAAATTGGACATTGATCAAAGTTATAGTCCTTCCGCAAACCTAACAAATGCCGGGAGTGTTGATTGGCGTACCAAGGGTGCAGTAGCCCCTGTAAAGTCACAAGGATCCTGCGGATCCTGCTGGGCTTTTTCGGCCACCGCAGCCCTGGAAAGTCATCACTTCATTAAAACTGGAAAGATGGTAACCCTATCTGAGCAGAATCTGGTGGACTGCACCAGAGGTGCTCCCTACAACAACAATGGCTGCAGAGGAGGCTGGCCCTCCAGGGCTTTGGCCTACGTCAAAAACAATGGAGGCATAAATACCGATAAATCTTATCCGTACGAGGGTAGGGACGCCAAATGCCGTTTCAACAAGAACAACATTGGGGCAAATGTCGCTCAGGTGGTGGGAGTCCAGAGCGGAAGTGAGTCGCAGCTTGCTAAAGCCGTCGCCGAGAAGGGCCCCGTTTCAGTGGCCATTGATGCATCCCCGCTGCAGCACTACCGAAGCGGAGTCTTCAAGCACGCTTGTAATGGACGTGTGAACCACGCTGTTGTTGTCGTGGGCTATGGCACCGATGCAACCGGAGGCGACTTCTGGATTGTCAAGAACTCTTGGGGCAGGAACTGGGGCGAAAATGGTTACATTCGCATGGCTCGCAATCGGCGAAATCAATGCAAAATAGCCAGCTATGCAGTTTATCCCGTGGTGTAAGGAACACTTTGACCAAAGAAATAAATAAAATTATGCAAAATTAAATTCAGCTTTAATTTAATCAGTTAATGTAAGACTTGATTTTAAAACTATGTTTATTTAATGGCCTTATGTATCCGGACTATATAGCTCACATATCCCAAACCTCTGCTGTGAGTACAGGGCCCTTTACCGTCGGCTTGCTTGAATGTTGCCTTTGCAACTAATTTAGTACCTACACAAGAAATAACTGCTAACTTCAGCTAAATACACTTCTAGTCATGAATATTGCGTTATTTTGTATTCAATTATCAATTGTTCCTTTGGAATCTGTGCAGTACAGTGTTCCGATCTGGATGAACATTGTTCTGCATATGAAATTTGGTACTACATCGACACGAGTGCTGATCAAGAATTTATATACTTTTTGGGGTTGGCCACGCCTCCTTCTGCCAGTTACGCACATTTCGCTTCTAACAAACTTAATTACCCCTCTACTCTTTTTTTAGTACGGGGTCTAAGAAGTGCATCATAAAATATAGCATATTCTTAGGCGGCAGCAAAAATGTTAATTTTTACTATGACGATAACACATTGGGATAACTAGGATTGGATAATACATTTTATTTTGAACTGATAATCGTGTACACAAATGATTTTAATTGATAATATTATTAGAAATGATATTATAAATGGTTTAGACTACGGGATAAACTCCATAGCTGGCGATTTTGCATTGATTGTTCCTGTTTCGAGCCATGCGTACGTAACCGTTTTCACCCCAAGAAGTTGACCATGAGTTCTTGACCTGCCAAAAGTCTCCACCGTTGTCATCGTGGCCATAGCCTACAACAACAACACCATGGTTTACACCTCCCTGACACTCTGGCTCGTCAAGTACACCGCCTTGATAGTGCTGGAAGTAGGATGCATCAATGGCCACAGAGATGGGGCCTTTCTCAGCCACTGCAGTTGCCAATGCTGACTCATCCTCGCTGGCCACACCTGTGATATCAGAGACCCTGGCACCAATGGTCTCTCCGTTGAAGCGGCAGTTTCCATCACGGGCTTCATAAGGATATGAGTCCTCGGTGTCTACGCCGCCGTTGTCCTTAATGTATTGAAAGGCGTTAGCAGGCCAGCCTCCTTGGCAGCCACCGTCCTTTGTGGAACAGTCTACCAGATTTTGTTCGGATAAAGATACGAGCTGTTGATTCCTTATAAAATGGTGTCCCTCCAGTGAACCAATTGCGGAGAAAGCCCAACAGGAGCCACATGCAGCCTGATCCTTTACACCGGTAACAGCGCCCTTTTCTCGCCAATCCATACTATCCGGAATATTAACACCTTCCGATGGCAAATAAATTGTACTGATTCCAGATGTTAAGTCTTTCGGATTAATGGTTGTGAGCATAAGCTTTTTAAATTCCGATGAATCCAAATCCGTGAATTGGTTTACTCCCATCTTGTAGGACTTTTCTCCAATCGCATGGGCTTCATTGTGTTTGTCTATTAGATTTTTGTTAACCGCAAAGATTTGCTTGCGCTGCTCGTGCTCCTTGGCGTCCTTATAGATTTTCTTGAATTGCAATTTGAAAATCTCAAACTCCGTGTCCAGGACATTTGCCTGGGCGAAACCAATGAGGAATAATATAGCGATAGCTACTTTCATTTTAGTATGATTTGAAGTTTACTGTGATACTTTGAGATACTGATTATACTTAGCAGACCGTCAACTTGCACTTTTATATCTATAGCTTATATTCATTTCCTTTGTGAAGTTGGCCAACAAGAGTCGGAGTGTCACCATAAGAATGATTCATGAAATATTCTTAATCTAGTAAGTTTAATAATAGCGACGTCTAATTGATAAAGACGGCTTTCTCGTATTTTTATGGCCTTAAATGGATCACAGATAACAGACCTAGATAGCAATGAACTGTAAAAGCGTTGCTGAATGGAACTTGATTGTAACATGGACGGGGGACATGGTAATGCCATTAAGAGTCTTACAAAGTAATTCTATTCTATTGCAAATACACTGCAAATCTGGAAAGAACTTAACTCTTTAATTACCATTCATTTAATGTTAATGTAATTTAGCTAAAAATCGGTAATTATTGAAGTGCCTTTTGTTTGTTTTTTGTTTTTAAGTTCAAATTCATGTTTAGAGTATATTTTCGAACGATCGTTCCTATCGGAGCTATACTATATAGTATTCCGATTTCAAATAGCTATCAAAAAAGTTTTCTTTACTAGAACATTCTAGTTATACCCTTACACGAAGATAGATCGGCCTAAAGTGGGCGTGTCAAAAAACAAAAACAAACTTGTACTGCTTGGGTGTTGTACCTTTCATTTGCGATCCCTTTCATCTTTCTAGCTATTATAGTATCTGAGATCCTTTTGTTCATACAGACGGACAGACGGACGGACTGATGTGGCTATATCGACTTTATGGGGTCTGCCATGCCTCCTTCTGCCTGTTACGCACATTTCGTTTCTGACAAACTTATTAGACATCGCTTTTTATTGAATTTTGTAATTTTAATTCATTTTTTATCAAAATTTATTCGTAACATAATTATTTGGTCTCTTTAAAAACGTTTTCATTTAATGAATTTAACACGGTTTCAGTTTATTTTTATACCCGTTACTCGTAGAGTAAAAAGGCCCAATCTGCCGAGACTGCGACGAACTGTCCACTCACTGGCTTGTTACTAAGTTAGCCACGTGGAGCGTGTCACGTTCGGGGGTCCCACATCAACAACTAGGCTCCATTGTGACTAGTACTCTTGGTTTTGTGGGCAGCTTGGCAGAGTCATGCATTAATATACGCGATACTCTTAGAGTAACAGGGTATATTATAATCGCTTGATATTATGTATCAGGGAGGAGGAGACGTGGCAGAGTCCATCAAGTATATATGTTCTTGATCAGCTTCTATAGCCGAACCGAATTAACATGGCCAAAGAATATAAAAACATTCATGCAGGTTTTAAGCCATTTATATCAAACCATCCTGAAGAGTGCATTAAAATCCGATTCGCATTGTCAATGCGTGTTTCAAGCGTGACAGCAATATACGACGTCAACAACGCTGCCCGCGGAATCTGGCCGTGCCAACCAATGGTACATGTTCTTATATACATATATCTCTATATATATAAAACAAACTCGGGTTTGTTACAATACTTATAACTTGAGATCTGCTGGACCAATTTTCATGGTTTTTGATTTGTTGGATTTGCCTCCGCCCCGAATATATCATAAAAATACTGAAAAATTGACGAATACTTGAAAATGGCGTTATTTTCGCTAAGCGTCCTTTAATTTTAGAGCTGTCAAATTTTTTTTGTCAAAATCTGTAAGTAATGATTGACATTTATTCATGCGTTTATATAATAATTTTAAATGGATGAATAAACTATTATGTGTATTTCTTTAAAAAAATTGAAAAAATATTCAGAAATGTGTGTTCATTATACTAAATCATTTCAATAAATGCTCATTTGTTTATTAATCTTTGATGAACGTAATCTATATATATAAAAACCAAAATGTATTATAATAATTTATTTGTATTATTCATTAATTATTAAATTTGTATTACGTCCATCAAAGCCTAAATTAGTTCAGCTAAAAGGTAACACGACATTCTTTGACTGTTAGGCGGTACGAAGTTCGCCGGGTCAGCTAGTACTATATATATTTTAATAATTTCATCAAATAATCGGAAATAAAATGCCGGGACTGTTATATGGTCTAACGTGCTCGACTGTACTTTTCGTTCTTGATTCAGATAATTTTTGATGACTTGTCCAGCCTTTTTGTTTTTTACTCGCACTTAAATTTAACATGCCTCCGTTTGCATATCCAGCTGCAGAGCTAGTAACAGAACGTACTAGTATGTTCCCAGTTGTAGTCGTTGTAGCCACTGTGTAGTTTGACTGCATGCTTTCATTGAAGAAAGCTTTGGTGTAGATGGAAGTTGTTCTTGTTCTTGTTGCAACTTTACAATTGGAAATGTTAACAGTTAACAGACATTTTTATATGTCTGTTCAAACTTGCACGCAGAGATGAAGGTGCCATAGTAAAATTTTGCATCGCCCTATTCGTCGTCAACAGTTTATCACGAAGTTGGCGCCGGTCTGGTAAATCTTCATTTATAATGCACCAATTTTATCATTATATTTAGTTATGCAATGCATAACATATTCCATTGCAAAAGAAATTATAAATATATTAACGAAATACACATATACTATTTATATTTTTAAAGAGGAGATCTAAATTCTGACTCAACTCAGTTTGGATAAACTGCACAACTTAGATCAGTATGGAAAAACGGCAAATGATGCAATCTGGCAGAGATTATTCATATTACGAGCAATTTTCATGTAGCCGTCAGAGCCCCAGCTCGTTCCCCAGCTGTTCTTGATTATCCAATAGGCTTGTCGCCTTTCATCATGACCGTAGCCCACAACAGCTACAGCGTGGTTCGGTTGATAACGGCAATTGGGATCCGAGTAGACTCCGCTATGATAATGCCGAATATTCCTCGCATCGATTCCAACGGCAGCGGGACCAAAGTTTGCCACAGCCGCCGCCAAAGCCATTTCATTGTTTCTTTCGACTATAGAAACTCCTTTAATACGTGCACCAACATGATTTTCATTAAATCGACAATAGCCCTGGACATTTTCATAGGGGTACGAGCTCTCGGTATCTACGCCTTGGTTATCCCTTACATACATAAGAGCGAACAGGGGAAGGCCACCGTTACATCCATGATTATTGTAGGGCGGCTTACTACTGCAGTCAAGAAGATTCTGCTCTGATAGGGAAACTAATTGGCCCGTATTTTTAAAGTGGTTGGTTTCCAATACGGCTATTGAGGCAAAGCTCCAGCAGGAACCACAACTGAACTGATTCTTTATGGGAGTTACACCTTGTTTTTGAACCCAATCCACGCTATCTGGAATTTGTACATTTTGGGATGGGGAGTATACAAAGTCGATATCATTCATATAGTTGGTATAGTTGGTATCATAAAGCCTTGGGAGCATGCGGTTTCTGAATTCCTCGTCCAACAAGTCCGTATATGCGTTTACTCCCATCTTGTAAGTCTCTTCTCCGGATTCATATCTCAAATTATGCTGATCGATTAAGTTTTTATTGTCCAGGAATATATGCCTTCGGTAGAGCTCCTCATCGTAGTCCTGATAGTTTTTCTCGTATTCCAATTTGAATGACTCCCAATGCTCTTCGGCAATGATTCTTTCATATAGGTAATCCTGGGCAAGGCTTGAGCCTATCAATGCACAAATTAAAAAAAACAACTTCATTATTCACTTTTTTAAACGAAACTAATTTAATTATACAAAAGCTCGCCCTTTTATATACTAATAACACCCATGAAATATCCATATATAAATGCATATCGATAAATCTTGTAATTATACCGCATTTATTTTTAAGTATAGGGATTTGGTAATAACATTTATTAATAAGTGAGTAATTTATGAGTCTTTATAAATCACCGGATTAAACCTGCACATAGACCATATTAAGGCAAACCGCACCTTGGAAATGAGTGTGTTTAGTATGGAAACTTTGTTGATTTTAGAACCCATATTCAAAAATAGTCAAAGGATTAATTCTGATTAACAGTCGAAAGCAGGCGTGGTCGAACCTACAAAATATATACCAGGAGTGTAAGTTTAAGTTTTGCGGTTTTTTCAGTAGGTGGCGCTAGCAGAATAGAGTCTTTAGCGTACTTATTTATTATGGATGCTTATGTATAAATGTAATAATAACACGCTTAGAAATTTGATATTGGAATGTAATTAGAACATCTCTCGGTTTTAAGTTCGCGCGTCGTAGATGCTGCGATTCTTTGATCTG